>CP092884.1:6812032-6827204 GCA_030710605.1 Cordylochernes scorpioides | reverse complement strand
GATCCGCACATCACATGTCCAGCAAACGTTCAAATAATTATAGCATCTCGACTTTTTCAAAGACAATCCGCATGACTTATATTCGCTTATATCCACCATCTATTTCTGATAATTCATGTTATAGCTATCTCTAGAAAATCCACCGAGCCTCACCTGTCTAGCCACTGATGCGTTCACCACGAAATGCAAGCTGACAAACTGCTAAAATTTCATCAACTTCTTTTTGTTCGCTCCTGAACCATATACATCGAGCAACTCAGTTTCTCTCCTCCCCGCATCCCACGTTCACCAAACGGGCTCTTTCTTCAAATATATGTTTGTTTCTTCTTCATACCAGCACGTAATGACCTATTACTGATATCTCTTTTGGATGTGTACGCGTTGAATATTTTCGGTTATTTTCTAGTCCTACATCATTTCCCGCTGACACAGGTTTATTCTATATGTTATTTTGTTCAACGCAAAAAAAAAGGTTGCGAAATAATCTCGCACAAGCTCCAACAATGGATCCAACACTTCTTATACGAGAATTTTTTTAATTGTAAAGAATATCATGACTAGGTTCCTATTTGGTTTACAGAAGTGGCCAGTTATAGATCTAGGCGTTTCAATTGAAAGATAAACATTTTTAATTAATCGAAGGAAAGACTGCGCGCACAGTGCCAAAAATTGAAAGGAAGACGATGTCCTCTACAATTGAAGGTTTCTCGTAAACGAAGTGTTTGATCCATCGTGGAAGCTTGTGCGAGATGATTTCGGAACAGGTTGAACATAAAAACATACAAATAAACTGGGTTTGCGCAAAATTATGACGGTCCAGAAAAATATCAGCGACAATATTCAACGTACATCTTTGAAATGCATCAAACAGGTTAATCTCTGATGGTATGGAATGGTACTTATTATATATTTGAAAACAGGTTCCTAGTGGCGAAATGGTGGTGCGAGGAGAAGTGAAGTTGAGTCGCTTGATCCAGATCATTCAGTTGCAAAAAAAAGGAGTTGATTAGCATCAAGCCGTTAATCAGTCTGCATCTAGTGAAGAACGCACCAGTGGCTAGGCAGGTATGGGTCGGTGGATATACGAGAGATACAACTACTCAAAAAATAAATAATCTAGAATATAAGAAAATAAGTCTCTTACACAGATTGTTTATTGAAAAAGTCGATTGATGCCGCAATTACTTGAAATGGAATATTAATCGAATATGGTGGCGTTGGGCTAGAAAAATTCCAAGACCTTTTCCTACTCCTCCTTCAATGCCTTCCTCTACTGAGGGTAGGCCACTTGGTCTCTCCATACTTCCTCCGCCATCCTCTTCATCTCCTCGTAGGTGTGTCGTCCAGTCCATTGTTTTAGATCGTCTGTGTATCCCTGTCGTCTCCTTTCCATCGATCTCTTCCCCCGGAGCTTTCCCTCCAACACCGTCAGCATTGTCTATCCTGCTGATCCGGGCATCACATATCCAGCAAACGTCAGTTTTCGTTGTTTTATGAAGTATAACCTATAAAATTATCTAAAAATATGTGCGACTGGATAAATTATGTTAAAGACTTTTTATGACATAAGTGGAGTCTGCTGTCACAGCCGTAACTTATATATATGTTATAAAATAAAGATAAATGAGATTTTCTGCTTGAATTTAAATCATATTGCGGATTGTAGTAATGCAGTCATGGTTGAAATCTTTAAAGTATGATAATGAAAAATAGTTTTTGTTCAGTAATTTAATTGAGTTAAAGGAATATATAGAAAAACAATTTGATAAAAGTGATGCCTGGCTTAAGGCGAGTAGAATAAGGAAACAAAAGATTATTTACATAATGTACAAAAGTTTTGAGCCGGCCATCGGGAAACAACAACAACGAGTTTTTATAGGGGAAGCATGACCTCTGGCGGTCGATTTAACAGAGTATTTGGATCTATGAAATATATTTTAAATAGAATAATATTTTAATATAACATATATGTGCATATTACTGTAACCGAAGTTGTAATCAGTTAACAAAATGATTTCAGGGATATTGACATGCACGTACTTCTCTCACTCATGTAATTTCATTTTTTCTACGCGGCGTTGGTGTTAAGAGTAGCACACATGTATATTTCGACTAAATCAATAAGGAATCTAGGGTTTGGTTTCTTTTTACATTTCTTTTATTTCTCGAGCTTTCGATTTAACATGCCCTTCAACACGGAGACCCAGAATTCGGCGTTTTATAATTGGCTAGAAGTAATATTTCTGTGTCTCCTTGTTGAAGGGCATGTTAGCCTGAAAGCTCGAGAAATAGAAGAAATGTAAAAAGAAAACAAACTTGAGATTCCTTATTTATTTAGTCTAATGTAAAATCAGGGAAGAATCTTTATTACACATGTATATACATAATATGTAAGAGGTGTCTAAAGTTGATCGCTCTAACGTTTTGTTGATTAAATGTATTCTATCGTTTAAGTATCGCATGCATATATGGCGATTAAGCGTAATTATTAAAGTTGATGATGATGTTTGAAGTGTTATACACACTTGCGTTGTTGTTGTATATTTTAATGGAATTTATTTAGAAAAAAACCATAACTTTGTGAGCCTTTATTGGAAATGTGTTGAATAGGTATTCGCAAAAATATTTTAGTTAAAAAATGTATCGTTTTTGAAAATGAAGAGAAGAAGCAAAATCATGCTTTATTAAGAAGATAGTATTAATATAAAAAATTTATGTGGCTATATATGAAATGAGATAAATGTGTGTGATTTTATATAGGAGATATATATTCCATAAAATAATCCCTTGCATTAATATTGAATAAAAATATCAGGCCTACAGGGAAAAGTATATTTTCAAACCCTTTTAATCTCTAGCTTTCGAGAACGAATGCCCTTCAACAGGAGTTGAAAGCTAGAGATCAAAAGGTTTTTGAAAATATACTTTTCTCTGTAGGCATTATATTTTTATGCAAGTATATATATATGGAAAGTAGAATTTGTAATTTAAAAACTCAAGTACAGTGGTACCTCGACATACGAATTTAATTCGTTCCGCAACCTTGCTCGTATCTTGAATTACTCGTATCTCGAAGCAAATTTCCCCATACAAAATTCCCATTTAAAATCACAGATTAATATCTTCAACACTACCGAACCGAACTCGTATCTCGAATTTCGCTCGTAACTCAAAGCAAAAAATCACTTGCTCGTCGGCTCGTATCTCGAAAAACTCGTATGTTGGGGCGCTCGTATGTCGAGGTACCACTGTACTTACAGTACATAAGTGTTCATAGAAGTGTACTCGGAGAGTTCCCAATGATCGATGTTACGACGGTTACACAGGGATCTTGGTGAAGGTTAGACGCAGTCATTCAGGGAGAGGAGGAGGTTCTTGTCGTTAAGTAGAGAGCAAATATTTGCGAAGTGAACGTTAGACTTTAAACTAAGAGCAGTGATGAAAGGTTTGTAGAGAATTGGAAGGTAAGCTATTGATATCAGTGAAATTCCATTTTCTAGTATTTGCATGGTCCGTCTGTGTTGTTGGTATTCTACATTCTTCAGAAGTAGTTCAGTAGGGAAGGTGAAATCATATAGATCGTTCAAAGTGCGTCGTGGCATCGCCGTTTATTGCGGGCAGAGGATCATCTCATTCATGATTGCGTTTGCCAGCAGATCGCAACGTCCGTGAGAAGCAGCAGGCAGGGAATAGCGTCGAAATATTTCGGGATTTGAAGCCGGCGTCTTAAGATACTGTTCGGTCTGGTCTCGTGACCGTTTTGCTTCCTTTCTGAGGAATTTGTTTCTCGACCTGGCCTTATCTATGTGGTATTATATATTGAGATAAAATATATACTCCAGAAGTTATAGAAGCATCAAGAAGAAAACGTGTCTTGGAAAATGCCTGCTGGGATGGCTCGAACAATGAGATTTTCTAATATCTCGCTTGATACCTAAACCTTTAACAAGCCACAAAGCTATTTTTAGAGGCAGGAATTTTACAATCGGGATCAAATGGACCTTTGAAGTACAAGTATGTGAAGAGATATGGGGTCAGGCTGTTACGCCTATTGATGGGGTCACCACCCTTCCTTTAACATTATTGTTCGATACAAGTTACAAAAATATAGAATATTTTTATTTAAACAAACTATATACATTTATATATAATAACAATATAAAAATAACATGTGAAGGAATCGCCAGACACCATCTTGAAGAAGGAATAAAAGTTTTCGGCGATGATAATAAACGACGATAAAACTTTGATTCCTTCTTCAATATAAAAATAATGTGTTAGAATATCGCGAAAAAAACAATTATTTTATATTTATATATTTAATATCTGAAACATAATTTTGAAAAAGGAACAATATAAATACGTGCATTAACCATGATACTGAAATATGAATCACTTCACAATTGATTATAGGAACCTTGTGGAAATATATTTCCGATATTAAAAGTTTACAGATTCTAATTATGTAGAAGTATACAAAATGGGTCACCACTGTATCGTAAATTCTAACGATTATTCAATTGATAAATATGCCAGTTTGACCCTATTTTGAAACTTGCTAATACATTCCCTTCAAACTTAAATCCAATTAAGTTGGAAATTTGTCTACTTATAGTCATGAATTCAAAAAGAAGTTATACTCTGGTATATATAAAGAATATATAGGTCTGTCTGTGGAATCTGGAATAATTTAATGACTGAAATATGCATTTAGTTATTCGCGGGACCGGCAAATTAAGACCAGGCTCTAAAATTTATTTACCTAGAATATTAATATCAAAATTTGAAATTCTTTATCTCACTGGATTCTCTCTTTATATATATATATATATATATATTTTTTTTTACAATACAAAATAATTATATATTACTTTAATGTCAAATTTAACAAGGCACAGAAAAACTTTATGTTATCTTTAAGCAACAACAAAAAGCTTTATTGTGGCCTTTCAGTCTTATACAGATTCTTCGAGTAGAAATGTAGGGTACATAAAGGGAAAACAGTAATAATACCAGTAAAATAAGTAATGTTTTAAGGTTTTTCCAAAAGTTCGTAAACACTTGCAAAAAAAAATCGAAATACTAATATCATTCGCCTTTATGTATAATGTATTTGTATTATGTATAAAGTAATTATATTATGTATTCGCCGCAATAATATTATTTGCCAAGTAATAGGAAAAACAAAAGTTGCAGGTGTCTACGAAATTTTATGACAAGCTTGTATTATTATTTTCTTATTTTAAATGTTCACAGTGCAATATAAAATCATTTTCAATTGTCATATTCTTTGTTAATATCTTAAATCTCAAAAGGCTTGAAGCAAAGAATAATAAAAAAGCCAATATTAAAATTTCCCTCATTTAACTGTTGAATAAATATAGATTAGAGATTACATATGGATATATTTCGAAATATAAATAGGAATATGCAAATAAATTTCGAAATGAGTTTTCGACATTTTTCTTCAATATCCATCGGTATTGAGATAATTAAGGGTATAACAGTAATTGAGCTTAATGCTTTAAAACATTCCATCTCTCTCTCTAATCATAGAATCTATCTCATATAATTTATAATATTTAATACTTACCTGATAGAATGTATATGATAAAATCAGGCCTAGTTGTATTTCGAATTCAATGATAAAGCAAACAACAAGTAAATATCATATACAGGATTGTGTTCCAGCGGATTTTAACGTGGAATTTCTTGAAACTGAACCCGGGGGATAACAAGGTCCAATTGTACTTATTAGGAATTGGATATTCCGTTAAAGTTTCTTTTTATTAAAAATGCCAAACTTTAAGGCGAAAATCATCCTTCTATAGTCATAAATAAGAAAAATACATTTTAATAATGATTGAATATCTTAAGGATTTTTTACTTGATATCGTGATTGAGTATAACAATGAAAAAATCGCCCAATTTGATGAGCGACTTTCTACTCAAACGATAACCTTTGTGGAAGAAAAGATGGCTAGCCTTGATTTAATATTTCAAGAGAGACCAAAAGATTTTTGATGTTTTTAAGCTATTATCTCACATGGAAGATCAAATGGTATAACTCCACATTACCATAAAAATATGCTCTCTCAATTGTAATATCTAATGGGTTTTTTAGTATTAAAATTTGATATATCAGTATGCTTAACATTGAGATTATGGACATTCTCATGGTGGTAATTTAAACGACTAGTATATATTACATTTATGGTTGACACAATATTCAAGGATTTCGTCTAACTACTAAAGGTCTAATAACAGAACGGCCACGGATAGCAAGATTCGAATATATAGATTCTTATTGGATAGATGACGGTGATTTTGTTCACTTTTAATTTATTTTTTATTCAAACTACCCTTACACATTACACATCGTCTATTTGAAAATACTACTGTTATAGTTTTCGATCTCTTTGGTGCGCTAAATCCTCACGTTTTCATTTCAATATACGTTTGCATATACGAAATAATCGCAGCCTAGTTTAAATAAGTTCCAGCAGCTCAATGCTCACCAAATCTTGTTGGGATATTTTCATTGATTCTTCATCTTAAAAGAAAGTCCATATAACGTTGTCCAGAACTTCTTTCTCTCCATCCCTGACCCGGGGATACTTACATGTGTTGCAGCTCTGTTGACTTTCTGCTTCCTTGGTTCATTGCCACAGTGCATTTTGATCGTTCTGCTTGGTACAGCCCGTTGTAGGACTAGACGACCATTCTAAAATGGCCAATTAGTCGATCAAAGAGTGAGTTGTCCAGAACATTGATTATATTTACACCCAGGATGAAAATTCATTTCTTTATGTCGATATATATAGTGAGGCCAGGTCTTCATTTTTTGAAAATATTTAACAAATAAGATGTGTGTTATAAGAAATAAAACTATCAAGCACGAAATTTCCTTTTTTAAATAAAACAATATCTTTACTGCTAAAAAATATTTATATTTAAAGAGTATATATAATTAAACACAGTGTCATTCCTTAAATAGAGATGTTGTTAAAATTGTAAACTGGAAATATCTGAATTACACCTTTGTTTTTATCCTACTATTCAGACAGATAAACTACCTTTTTTTTTCTTGCATGGTCGAAGAGCAATCATTAATTAGAATGGATTATTCATTTAGGTTTTTGAATAAGATATTTGACATCTTTTATTTCGCGCGTGAATGCTAAAGTTTAGATGGTAACTTGGTGAAATAAGAATAACTATTATTTCTAGACAAGAGAAAGGCATATAACTATTAATTATAAATAGAGAGAAACGATAAAATACTATTTGGTTATATGTATATGTAAAACACAGAGGAAGTTGAAGGCTGCCTCTATAATCTCACATTGTCATCTATGCTGAATACTCTAACCTCCAACTCCTAATCACGACATCTCTCAAGAGTTTCTTACCAAGGTTATCTATCAAATTGAATTTAGCGAAGACATTAGGAACTAATGCGGCATGTATTGGTGGGGACATCGCTCTACGAGTATATGACGTCGCACGCAAGAATTCCATAGGATTTTCTCAAGAAACAAAACTTCCAGTGATCAGCGCATATTCCTGGGTTAGCTGAGAGTTGAACTGGAGGAATGGGGCGAGTAATAATCCCGCCATCCATAAATGCAGATAGGACCATAACCATGGTGATAACCTATATTAAGGTATAGTGTTATAGGGTCCTGTGACTCGCTTGTTGACACATGCAAGCCTGAATCTTTCACAAGTCTTACCTTGAAAGAGAGAATCAAAATTGCTATTTCTTTTAAAATAGGCACTTCGGCAAGATAAAGTTTTAGTTTCTCAACGTTTCAACAAAATTCTCTTGTTAGCGTCAGGAGAAATAAAACATTTGGCAAGGCGTTTAAAGTATCTATTTTTTAAAGAAATATGAATGCCGGTCAGACAACTTCTATTTTCAAGATAACATTATAAAGTTGTATTTTATATTTTCCAAATTTTTCTTAATTTTTCTCATTTTTTTCCTATCATATTTATGAAACATATTCGGTGAGTTTATTGTTGTTCTTGATACTCTCTGAGATTAATTTTATAATACTAGGGAGTTGCAATCAATATTCAATGGATTGTTCAAACTTGACTTTGTGCTTATACTTCCAGTGGTGGTATTGCATTATACCGCAGTACCGTGGACATGTTTATGTACTTAGCTGAAGTGCTATGATAAAACTGATAGTTATTTTATAATGAAGAAATTTCTCGTTGCGAGATAATGACTATATAACTTAATTATTTGTTAAAAAAACAGAGCTATCGGGTATATAGATATTATAATCCACAGATCGGTCTTTGTATTAAATCTCTTTTTCCACTTTGGTCTTTTCTCCCATGGTTTGATATTTATCTGATATGATGCATTAGCGCGCCATCAGTTATCCAAATACGAAACTATTATAGACGCGTATGATTCGTTTTAAAATTGAACAATTCCTACTGTCCTTACTGGAATGTAAAATGCCCTCCCATTAATTTTTACATTGCAGTAAGGTCAGTAGAAATTGTTTATTTTTCAGAAGAATCTTACGCGTCTATAAGAGTTTCGAATTTTGATATTTATCTCCCTTTAACTATTTATTAATGGTGTTATTTCTTCGAATTTCTCATTAATTGAGTTGAGGGATTCATCCCTTTCAAAATATTTGCCAAAATCCTAGCAGGATATATAAGTCGAAATGTCTTCAGTATGTGAATAGATATAAGATGATGAAATTATCTTACAAGACTCACCCCATTAAACAGCGTAGTTATGATAGCGGGCTTTAGAATTTCTTGAGATCATCTTTATATTTAAAATTCATTAAAAAATATAATCTTCAGTTTTTAGCAAAAACACAATATTATCTACAGTAGTTATCATATGTTGATATTTTCCTTTCTCTTTTTCGAATGGCCAATTTTTTCTAAATTTGAAAATAGATATGATTTTGGCAATTTTTATCAATGAATATTTATCTTTTTATATCTTTAAGCAAGATCTTATGATTCTTCTTTCTTGAATTAATTTGAGAAATAAGTATGATAAAATATCTTCTGAAAAAAAAAACGTTTTGTTGATTTCATATATAATTTCTAATTTTTCTTCTTATATATATAAAAAATCATCTCATATCTCAAATATAAATTGAAAAAAACTAAACTCAATAAGAAAAATTCACAACAATTGTTGGCGAAGTAAAAGCTATTATTATGAATCATTTGTATCAATCCATTTTAATGTTAACTACAATTCGAACTATATTTTTTTTCAAACTGAAATCCTATACAATTCCCTCCAAATTTTATAGCCATTCAATTTGTCACATCATACGGAAAATTTCAGAAATAATTACATAAAAGAGGTCTATCCTATACAGTTCCATCCAAATTTTATAGTTACCCAATTTGTCACATCACACAGAAAATTCCATAAATACTTACATAAAAGAGGTCTATCAGAAACATCAAATTGTTCCTGCAGAGAAACTGAACAAACTTCACCTTATCTATGACTGTCTGGACCTTACAGAAGTGGGACATCGTTTGTTCCCTGATCTAAATGATGTAACTCTCTTACATCAGCCGCTTTGTCTATATCAATTTTATGAACTCTTTCGCTTTATACATGTAAATTTGTACATTTTCAATCTTAAGTTTCAGTTTGTTTATTTCCTCTGTAATAGACGTAAATATTTCAATTTCGCGCGTTGTAGATTGATAAATAAATGTTAGGTTTTTATGAAAAATTCAGCCATCAGTGTAAGTTGGTTCTCTAGTTATTTATTGTGAATTTATTGTAAATTATTCCAGTAATGGTTAATATAAGTGAATCATTTGTGTGTTTATATAACAGTGATAAATATTAGCATATAATACGGTTAAACCTGTCTATAGCGCCCCCTCTAAATAGCGCCTTCTTCTCTATAGCGCCCGATTTTTAAACATCAAAATGTAAACATTTTACATTAAAAGTGACCTGTCTATAGCACTCCCTCTTGAGACTCTCCAAAATAGGGTGCTATAGACAGGATCAACTGTATATTGATTGCCTTGATTGTTTATTCTAATCAATCTCTCCTCTTCTTAGTTTTTCTTGTAAAAGCTAATTCTATATTGTATATAAGTTACATTTTCAATAAAAACTAAGATTCTTTATTATTAAACAGAGACTATCTTAATCTGCAAAGGATTCCATTAAGTATTGTACAATATTAAATAAAGGAGAAAGGCGAGCGTAACCATGGGCACAACAAACCAATCAACTACCAGATATTATATAAAGGCAGGTGTCAGAAGACCGTGACGTCTTTTCTCAACCATAATACACAAAACATATGCAACAGATAAAAAGGTAAATAAAAGGTTAAAGGTAACTAATTTATTACTAGTGGCAAATAGGTTTAAAAAGTTTCTGTTTGCGCAAAAATAAAGAACAATAAAATTATATTTTTAAAAATTTATTTTCTAGACAACTCTAGAGAAAAAAAAATGTTTGTAACAAAAACAGAGTTTGTAACAAATCATTTGTTAAAAAGAAAATAAAAATGTTTTTGCAAATTTTAATCATTAATTTGATTAGAAAAAATATATAATTAATATAATGCAAACTATTTATTTATTTTAATAAAAATAATGGACTACAAAAAAGTGAAAAGCCTTCTGGCCAATAATAGGGAATGATTTATCTACTGGAATATTTAAATAGAGAGAAATATTTATCAATGTAAGACGCTAATCTATTATGAATGTTGGATGAATGTTGATTCTAATTTTGACGTATTAGAGAGACCGAAGGAGTATAATTTTAAATTATTTATTCTCCTTTTTTTTCAGAAAATTACTACTTTTTTCGATCATATATTTGGCGATGGTTTTGAATTTGATACAATATATTGGTTATATGTGAGTGGTAGTGTCTTGTCCATATTGATAATATGAAATATGAATAACAATTCCAATATATATGCCGATGAAAAATCGTCAAAAATAGTTTATTTCATTTTTTTCTAGATTTTCAATTTGAATATTCTATTACTGTCAAAGATAAAAAGATTATTATGTGTAACATTCTTTTTAAAATAAAACAATTTCTACTGTCCTTACTGCGATGGAAAAATTAAAGGGAGGGTCTGGCTCATCAGTGGTGAACCCTCCCAGCGGTTTTCCATCGCAGTAAGGACAGTAGAAATTGTTTTATTTTAAAAAGAATGTTACGCCTCTAAAATAGTTTTATAATTTGATAACAGATGGCGCTCTAGTACATCGTAACATTATTATGTGTGTAGCCTTTATGCTCTTATATAGAGTGTTTGTTATTTATGTTAGATTTTCGTGTTCTTTTGTGCTATATATTAACTTTTGTTAGATTGTGGAATAATTACAAAGGATTTAAACGATATATATCAATCTAACTTAAGATGGAGCTGTCTCTTGAAGATCTAGAGAGGTACAAGAGAATTATCTTTCACAAATCCCTTCAGCTTGCTAGATGGCGTTGTAACTTGAAATTCAATCTTAAGTGTCGATTGATATATATTAACTTTTACACAGAATTTAAATCTAGATGGCTCAAAAACAATAGGATATGCAACAACTGTCCTTGTGTGTAACTAATATCTACCCACATATTCTCATGTCCAGCAATGGCCACCGCAGCCTTGCAGAAAATTGACATGGACCCAGAACTGCAGCTTTACACTCCTAAGATAGAGAACATTGCGACTGCTGTGATATAGATGCATGCGTGTGGAGACATCTGAGGCTCTTCATTGGACACGACAAATTGCGGCTCCAAATTAGGTGAAGAAGAGTTGTTTTTAATAACTCTAAATAAATTGAGGTTAAAAATTAGTAACATACGCAAAGATATCCGATATATTTATCTATTTTAAAATTATATTTATCGGACTTAAAAATGGGAGTAATATTTTGAACATTCTTTGTTGGTGCTAGCTTTATAAGTACGTCATGACTGTCATCATTTTAAAATATGCAAATTTAGAAAGTTATAACTTTTATTAGTAGTTTTTTTATTTAAATCAATTTTTTCTTGGCGGTTCTGAATAGTTGATACTTACTAAATGAGCCTCAAATCCTGCTTTCAGATGCTTGATTGGTCGACGCTACGCCAGTTTGACTTCTATGTGTTTCTCGAGAACTCAGACTAAATACTGTGAAGCAAGGGATGTGTGTTACGATGGAAGCAAGAGTAGAGACATTTGTGTTACAATGGAATTAAAATAAATATTTGATGTTTAATATATCTATGGCCCAAGTATATGATAATTGAAGTATAACTATAATAGGGTGAATGATTCTTATACTGTAATATGTTTTAAAATTCAAGAAAGAGAGAAAGATAAAGAGTAAAATATAAAAGCGATAAATTTTACAAAAAAGGAATAAGACGCCTCAACTCTTTTTTATTTATATTTTTTAAAGGTGCGGTGTCTTATACCTTTTTGTAATTTATCGAAATCCACAAACCTGTGATAATAATTAAAAGAGATGTTTTAGTTATTTAGTTTAATCATAATTTATTTTTATCGACGGATGTTTGATGTACTAACGTTCTAGAAATTCTATATAGAAGTTACCAGACTATTGTATATATATTCTGTGTGCGCAGGAATCCAAACAACAGTCCTGTAGAAAGTCCGACTGACAAGAACAACCGGGGTAAACTGGAGAAATCCATCTGGGTGCCCTACGACTTAACACATCAAAAATATCTTACAATAGGTAAGAGTGATTAGAGCCTTGTTCTTGTATTGTGGATGAATAGTATTCCTGTGTGTGTTCTTTTAGAAACAATTGTGAATAAATATAGAGTAATTTTTCATAGCCATATGGAATTGTTTTACCTTGTAACATCAAAATTTCGACTTCTTTCTAAATGTGTACACATATGGTTCATTTGTGGTAAATTCGATCACATACCCATTGTGATTATAATGGCCAGTATGATGTGTCCGCTTTCTGAAGTAAAATATTTGTTGGTTTTATATATCGAGATAGAGAATTCAATCTAGACTCTCTAGCGCAGCCAACCTTTAGTTCCAGAGAAAATCGCTCTTCTAAGATAAGCACATTTCAAGTATAATTTAGTCTACAATAGGTGAGAGTAATTACCGCCTTGTTCTTGTATTGTGGATGAATGGTATTGGTGTGTGTGTTCTTTTATAAACAAAAATTGTTAATAATTATAGAGTGATTTTTATAGTCAGATGGAACTCTTGCACTTTGTGATATCAAAATTTCGACTTCTTTCTAAATGTGATAACATCTGGTTAACTTGCAATAAAAAAAGATCACATACCCATTGTGATTATAATGGCCTGTATGATACGTGTGTTTTCTGAAGTAAATAAATTGTTAGTTCTATATATAGAGAGAGAGAGAGTAAATCTAGACTTTAGCGCAGCCAACCTTTTGTACCAGGGAAAATCGCTCTTCTAAGATAAGCACATTTCAAGTATTTAGCCTTTTGGCATATCATAATTTGAAACGTGAACGTCTTTGAAGGGTAAGTTTTAAATAATATTCCCAATCCAAATTGACGCTTTGCAAATTAAAAGACAAGTCAGTTTTACTCTATTATATTACAAATTTTTAATAATATTAAAATTTAAATATTTGTAAAAGTTTATTTCACATATATTTTCTGTATATGTACAACCTCGCTAGGTACATAGGGAAGCTTCTTTAATAACGAACCTAAAATAATTACTGATAAATTATAGTTAAGCCAAATTTTCAGTCACAATGGGGCTCGCTATTGAAATTATTATTGTACTTCTTAAATATACAACAAAACCAAAGGTTTTTATTACGATTTTTTCATAGACTCGTCTCGTAATCAAAAGTATAAAAAAATAATGATGATCGCGAAGGTGTTAAAAGTCAAAAGACATTCATCTATATATAGCAAATGAAATCATTTAGACGCGAATGTTTCTTTCATACATATATCAAATTTCTTCTGTCCTTACTGCTATGAAAACATATTCGGAGTATTTAGGAAAACTATGGAGACAAGTTTTAGGACATCTACTGTCCTAAAAGCTTATGTCCATAGGTTTCCTAAATAATCTTCTGAAATTCCACCCTTCAGTGTAGCATATATAAACAGAATGATCCAATCAGTATTAGAGCTCTAAAGAAGCGGTCTGATAGATTAAATTGGAGAAACCACTGGGAGGATTCACCAATGATGAGCCAAGCCCTTCGAATATTTTTCATCGCAGTAAGGACAGTAGAAGTTTGATATAGGTATAAAAATCATTCGCATCTGAATGTTTTCATTTGTATATTTAGAAGGCACGTTATTGCTTTGTGTTGACATTCATCTATATAAAGTCTTAAAGGAGAGGTATAACAAATACTACGCGTCTCTCAGTCATCTTCTTTTGCCTTTTATAACGATACTAGCCGAATGGCCCGGGCAACGCCCGTGTTTTACCCGATTGAATGTTTTTATTCAAATACTATTTGTTGCAATTATAAATTGGCGCCTTGAATAAATGCATATATTAGTTAATAACTATAGCCTATGTGCTTTATCTGTCTATGTACTGTTGGCTTCCGTAGGCGTCTGAACGGGACAGAGAAAGAGAGAATTCCATTTGGTTATTAACTAATATATGCATTTATTTAAGGTGCGACCCGCTCCAACACAATAGTTACAAAAACCAAAAAGCGAGTGGGGGGGCAAAGGTGGCGTTATCGTAGCCAACCAATAGGAGAGCGCCATTCCAAACAAAAAGCAAACGGTGACAGAGATGAAAACTGAAGAATTAAGAACGCATGACGCTCGTAACTGTATATAGAATTCTCTGCTTCTAAGCCGTAGTGTAGAACTGATAGTTCAAATAGACAAAGTTCTCAAAATTCATATCGCATGTTTGCCAAAGGCCTCATCAAGCAAACTACGGTCTTCAGTTTTTTCGAGCAAAGGAAACAAGCAAAGCTTTCCGCCGTTTATTTGATATTGTTCTCGACATGTTCGATAGAAAATTATTTCCTCTTTGAGGTATTTGTAAGTATCAGTACGAGGTATTTTTATAGATGTCTCTCTCTCCAAATTCAGATATCAACACAAAATTTCAAATAGATGTTGATAACATGTGTGTTTAGCGCTAGCTATATGTGAAATCCGGAAAAGTTAATTACT
>CP092884.1:6585090-6811932 GCA_030710605.1 Cordylochernes scorpioides | reverse complement strand
CACCTAGACAATTATTTTTTTTTTACAATTAAAATAATTTTATTCACATCTTTTCAATACATGCAAAAGTACATAGTCTGAAATTTTATACAATATAATGCGGCCTATGATTGTAGAACGACATTTGAAAATATCCCGTATGTGTTTCTTTTGAACGAAAAATCTAAATTTATTTTAAGGATAAATAACGATTATTTCTAACCTTAGGGATGAAGTATGAAAGGATGAATTGTGAAGTGAAATGATCAATTCCCATCCCTGGACACTTTTATTTTTCCGTTTATCATTACTCTTCACAATTCATCCTTTCATACTTCATCGCTAAGGTTAGAAATAATCGTTATTTCTCCTTAAAATATATTTCGATTTTTCGTTCAAAAGAAACACGTGCGGGATATTTTCAAATGTCGTTCTATAGTCTGCACTATTTTAAAAAGATAATTATATATATAACACTATATACAATGAATACGGCGCCTCTGTCACCGTTGCAGAGTTTGGTGGAGAATAGCCAGCAGGTCTCCAGTGATACTACGCTTTTCACGATCTACATTTGCGCAACTAGAATGAAATGAACTTTCTTATTCGTCTTATACTTCTCTATTTACTGAATGTTTTCGTGATGCAGGGATGAAGCCCAAGCTACGAGATCACTATCACGCTCATCGCCTGTCATTCTGGACTCAGCTCTTTCCACGAATGGCTGCGAGCGGCAACGCCAGCGCAGTAGCAGACCCCGAGGAGTACGTGCGGCAGTTGGCGTTACTGGACCCCGCCGTGCTGCGGAGAGTCCTGCCCTCGCCCACGGAGCCTCCCCTGCCCAACTCCACGGGCTCTGCTGAGCCTCGCCAGGCCGAGGCCCCACTTAGCGCGGCCCCCCTCCCATCGAGTCCCACTGCGGGCAACTACTCCACTACCCTAGGTCTCACCATCGCCATCGGGTGCTCCTTGCTAGTTCTCAACGCTATTTTCTTCGCGGGGGTTTACTATCAGCGGGAGAAATGCCGCCTTGATCCGCAAGCCAAGGTCCCGAAGTGGAACTATCAAGTAAGACTTTTATCATTATACCCTTCTATTTTATTCTCTAAACGAACTGCTCATATTAATATATTAGAAGTAATGTGATTTATTTGCATACGTGGAAACCTTTTTATAGGCTATAAACTATAGTATCATTATTTTTGTGGGTAAAATATTAATTTTTAAATGTCATTAAGATAGAATTATTTCTAAGAAGTGCTCGTTGAATATTCAATTTCAGTTATATTATATACAAGTTGTAATAAAAGAATGTCTCAGGAAGTAGAGAAAAATGGCACCACATTGATGCAAAGAACAATCCACGAATAATTCAGCATAAAGCAGTAATATTGTGACGTCTCACAACTCTATCAATGTGTAGCTCAGACGTGTTTCAAAAGTTTGTTTTCAAATATTGATATCAAACAAGTCATTCCCAGGAAATTTTAACCGTATGGTTTATATAATTTTAAAACAAACCCAATTTTTACTAGTTTCTATAGTAACAACGGCTATATTATAAATCTAGGTATTTTACATCGGGAATACTTGAGAATCAGCTCGTATATTATACAGGTACGTCTATAAAAAGGGTGTATACACGCCTATATATTATAGACGTATACGCCTATTTAAAAGTCAAAATGATGTCTTTTGAAATTGAGAAAAACATTATTTATCAATAATTTGCATGCAATAAATATTTGGGTGGATCGCAAAAAAAATATTACTCTCTTTAAAAATAAAAAATATTTTTTATTGAAGGAACAAAATAAATAATTTAAATGAACATAAATTTCTATGTATATTTAAGTTAGCCTTATTAGGAAAAATTACCCATCTCTCTATTAATATTTATATAAAATTACCTTTCACACAACTCTCTCCTCTATTTCTATGAAAAATGATACTTCGGCCAGTTAGAGTTTTTTTATTTTCTCAACGTTTCGACAAAAATTTTTTGTCTTCGTCAGAAGAAGTAAATAAAGTATTTGACAAGGCGTTAAAAATTGTTCTGAGGTTGCAAGGGCGTTCTCACGTGATTTTTAACGTCTTGCCAAATGCTTTATTTTTATTTACTTCTCCTAACGAAGACAAAAAATTTTGTTGAAACGTTGAGAAAATTAAAAAAAAAAACTCTAACCGGCCGAAGTGTCTCTTTTACACAGAAATATGAATGCCGGCCAGGTAACCTTTATCTTCAGGATCTCACCTCTATATTAGATTAAAGAAATATATACATGGTCAACACCACACAGATTATCAAAAGTCACAGATTATTATAATCATAGAATAAAATTTAATATTTTAATGATTAATATCAAAGAATAAAGTTTTGAGAATCGATATGGTTGTAAATTTTTCTGAGAGCAATGAAATTTATTTCTTCGCCATTACAGAACACATTCGATAACTCATCCATTAGGCTCAACTTCTTTCACATAATCCTCTTTTTTTTGCCTCTTTTTGTGACCAGATTGTTCCCTAAATAAGAAATGAACTAGAAAGTTTTTTTTGCTTATCCCTAGTACACGTGGTACAGGCCATGATAATCATGGTGGGTAGTTAGCGACTGCTTTTTACTGTAAGCGCACCACATGTCTACACATGTGAAAAGCAGTTCGACTTTGCACTTACAAATGCCAGAGCCCCGTTTGGTTACTTGCACTCGCTGGTGGGGTTGGACTTTTGCAAGAATCGGGGGCCATTGGAGCATTTTTTTTTTTTAAACAGAAAAAAGTGCCCAATGCGGGAATCGAACCCGGGTCCTAGTGGTCGAAAACCAAACGGTTTACCCAGCCTTCCACCGACCCCCCTATAAAGTAAATATCTAAGACTGATTTGTAAGTGGTCGCTGAAATAAATACATTCCAAATGAAACAATTTAATATTAGATAGACTATTTTCTGACATTTTTTCACTTTGATAAAGACATTTATTTTAAAAGCATTTCTTTTTTTAATAAGTACGTCTTGTGTATACTGATATGACACTATAATAAGAATAATATTTTTTTCTTTGAAATTGTTGCGAATCTCATGGATATTAATTAAATAATTCAACAGGTGTCTGGGGATAAGTTTATTTTATTTATATTATTGCATTTATTATTGCTTTTATTTATTGCTTTCTCTCTCTCTTTAGTATTGCATTATTAAGCTTATTATGGCATTTCTGCCCTTCTACAGGAGTACAAAAATACGGCAGAAATGCCAGAAAACTTGAGATTGCAAGAATAAAATTCAAAGAAACCTATCCCCAGAAACCTGTCGCATTATTTACTATATATTCGTTATATTTTCTGGAAACCATTTTAATAGATTCATATTTTAGTGGTTTATTTTGAAATTATCGTATGTTTCTGAGAATAACGTGAAGTAACCTATTGGGTAATTTCCAGCTTCGCTCAGAGGAAGGAGAACAGGGAAAAATTCCTCTCAAGGTGCCTCCGCCCAGTCCTGTGGGAGCAGGATCGGGGGCTGAACTTCAGGTATTCGTAGCGCCTAGTTCCAGTCCCCCAGCATCCGGTCTTCCCCCAGGAAAGCCGGCTTTGCTATTGGCCCCTGCTCCAGAAGAACAGCCTCTGTTGCCGCCCCAGACCTTCTCTATCGCCGCCAGCACCGCCCCCTGTTGGCAGAAGCCCCCGCCACCCCCCGACGTAAGGTGAGCAGGGTACGTGGCGCTTGTTCCCCTTCAGGCCGCCAACGATATGATAGGAGAGATTATAACGAATGTAGATATTAAGACGCGAATGTTTCTTTACACAAATAAATCAAACTTCTACTATCCTTACTACAATGAAAAAAATATTGGGAGGGCTTGACTCATCAGTGGTGAACCCTCCCAGCGGTTTCGCCAATTTAATCTACCAGACTGCTTCTTAGAGCTCCAATACTGTATTAGATCATTCTGATTTTATTTGCAACACTGAAGGGTGGAATCTTAGAAATGGTATTTAAGCAAATATGGAAATAAGTTTTTGCCTGCCATCTATCGTTTTATTATTATATATCGTATTATTAAATTTGTAATTATTTATAGTAAAAAGTAAAAAATCGTAAAGCGAAAAGTTTCTTAATATTGTCGCGGAGTAAAATAGAGCAAGGGCAAATTTGGGAATAATTAATTTATTATAAGGGGTATTTATAGGGAGAGAGAGTGTACAACTTACCCCAAGTTGAAGATAATCCTAATGACCGGCCTTAACCACCGTCCCGTTTTCCTTATTTACAGATCAGCTTCCGAGAACCCCTCACACCTGTGGTCCCCCCCGGGGTCCAGGGATGATTGACAGGTGTCCCATCTGGATGGAGCTACTTGACAATATGATGCATTAGCACGCCATCTGTTACAAGAAATTTGAACTATTTTTGTCGCGAATGATTCTTTCTAAATAAATCAATTTTCTACTGCCCTTACTGCAATGATAAAATAGCCCTCCCATTATTTTATCATTGCAGTAATGGCAGTAGAAAATTGATATATTTCAGAAATTATCATACGCGTCAGAAAAGAAGTTTCTTTTAGGTTTTTTTTTACTTAGGCGAGCTTTTTTAAGAATATTTATGCAATTCTACAGGAGTAGAAAAAGGTAGAAATACTCGAAAATTCGGCTAAACAAACTTTACAATAAACTATTCGCGTCACACGCGAGTTTGTACTTTTTACAATATACTTCTTCAGGGGATTATCCAACTTATACTAATTATTCTAGAAATGTGTTTATTTTTTACATATGCAATCATATAATATCTATACAGGCCTTACTGCAATGATAAACGTAATAGAATGAGAGGGATTTATTTATCAGTGGTGAACTCTTCAGCGGTTTCGCCAAACTAATATCTAGACCGTTCTACTATTGGTTTAGTTTTCTTATATCCCCTGGATTTACTATGAAAGACAGCTTAGGGGTGTTTAGAGAACCTATGAACATAAGCTTATAGGTCTGTAGAGGGATCATAGCTGATGAGTCAAAACTTTAATTCAATAACTTTTATCATTGTAGTAAGGTCTGTAGAGATATTATTTGATGATATTATTGAAAAGAAACACATTGCCGAAAATAATACAAATTTTAGAAGAGATTATAATACTAGAAAATTTATATATTCATTCGACACCTTATTATAATGAGTCTTTATATTTAAAGAGACTCCATATGCAAGTTTATTGGCATCACATGAATCATCACTGTATTGGCTCATCCATTGATTAGCTCTACACATCCCCAGAAGACACCATCAACAAGCTCTACAAGCTTGATATTTTAATATGATTGTGTGGAGATAAGAAAGAAGAAGAAGATATGTATCATGCTCTTGCAATGACTAACTGGTAAATCCGCTAGGCCAAATAGCATTAAAATGTGTAAGAGAATTCTGTAAGTAGATTCTGTTACGGTAAATATCCCTATAACTATTGAATCGATTATATTTTATAAACACACTTTTTATAGTCCTTAATTTGTAAAAATAATTGTCTTTTGTGACATTTCATATATACAAAAAAAATCCATTCTCAGAAATGTAAATATTTATCCATGAGACTAAATTGTGCATCATTTAATTCATATAAGTATCACAAAACTTCATAATACTTCAAAATATAATACACTAGACGAATGACCCGGCTTCGCCCGAGAATTCCCCCAGAACAAAAATCAATAAAAATACGAAATCATTTACATACAGTAGCGCTAATTTTGTAATTTTTTTAAATTGCATTGTGTGCACTTACCGTAACTTAGTAATATAAATTTCTCTCTCAATACTCAATACCTTTGTAGAAAAAAAAGTAATACTCGTTTAAAAAGATATTTCAAAAAAAGTATGCAAGCAATTTGAAAAAAAAATGCAGAACGCTCATTGGTCGCTTAATTGGCCTGGTGTTGTTACTTCGCCTCGTATTTACTCCGCGTAAAAAAAGTTCTTCAAAAAAATGAAAAAAATTAATAGCCAAAAATACTAATCAAAATGTAGCCGAAATTTATCCTCAGGTTTATAAAAAGCGACATGCAAAATTTTGTACCAATTGGTTCAGTAGTTTTTGAGTTTATCGCTAAACAGACAACAGACACATTGACTTTATATATAAGAGGATATTACAACATAAAACACATAATACAAAACTTCATCATACTTTTATCACAAAATGCTTGCCTCATAGAAAATTAGATTTGTATCTTAGATTGTATATCTGTTTTTCGTATATATTAATGCATTAATCGTTTTTTGAACTTCTTTATAATTTTATTTACAGAATTCAAGAAAAATATGCATTTATTATTATAATATTTATAAGGTGAAAAGAAATAGGCTTAATTTTATTGAAAATGCATTCAGTTTTATTAATACATTGTATTTTGATAGAAAATTCGAATCTTGTCAGATAGTTGCTTACGCCGACGGAAAGGCAAATGTATTAGCTCAATCAAGTATAAGGCTATATTGAGGTATTTTATATGCGTAATTCCGAGAAGATTATTCCTTATAAACACATAGAGAAATTGGCTTGACTATTTACAATATCTTTTACACACACAACACACGTTTAATTAGTTTAAATGCCCTCCATTTCAAACATTGGTAAGCAAGACACGTTTTAGATCGTCCATTACATTTTTCCATTATTCCCATTGCCTTCTTTTTCTTACCAATTGTAGTCTAATACAATATCTACTCAGTGTTTTGGTTGTAGAATACATACAATGTTTTTACTTGGTCTATTTTATTTGTTTACAATTCTGTGGAAATTAGTGTATTTTATCTTTGTATAATAATTTATAATGTAATGCTGTTGTAAATTAATTTCGCAAAAATAATCATGAAAATGAATATTACCAATTGTATAGTCTGGTACAATATTTACTGTGTTTTGGTTGTATAATACATACAATGTTTTACTTGGTCTATTTTATTTGTTTACAATTCTGTGAAAATTAGTGTATTTTTATATTGGCATAATAATTTACAATGTACTGTTGTTGTAAATTAATTCTGCAAATATAATCACGAAAATTCATATTATAATCGTTTGTTTTTGTCTTTTGCATTTATACTATTTTAAAATTAGCTCGTTTTTATCACGAGAAATAATAATAATTTGCATAGATACAAATCATGTATCTTTCATTGAAAAGATTGAACTCTATCAAATTAATTTACATACAGAAAAATATTTTGTGATAAGTATCTATCCACGCTGATATTTTTCATAAGAACCCGTAGAAGGGTTTTTACCCGCAAGCTCATGCTTATTCTATATAATAAAGACACCCATCTTCCTTATCGCCTTGTTTATTGCAAATAACCTATTTCTTCAGAACTTTTTTTATACTATAATAATAGAAATAATTAGTTAAGAGAACTTGAGTTTCTTCATAATACCTTGATAAATTGGGTTGGCCAAATATCGCGTAACAAGTTAAATCAAAGTTTAGTTGATTTTGTTAATCTAGAATGATTATATTTTGTTCCTCTAAAATGCTCATAAGAGTGGTTGGTCAGGATAAGTATTTTTGTTTGTAATATATATAATTTTATTATATAATCTATAATTTGATTCTCTCTCGATATTTACACTTATATACAAAAGTTTGATAATCTGAATTACTTTAAGGAATTAAAAAGAATATCATTATATATGTATGTTGTAATAAAAAATGAGTGGATCCGACAATGTCACAGTGGGCTCCTCATCCAATATGCAGTCATGGGCCGGAGGTGGAAGCGCACTAGCCTGAAGACAATTGAAGACCACACGTATAGGAGTATGGTTACCTCGGTTTAGGGATGGTTCCCGAGAAGTATGAGACTAAGGGGGAATCCTTGGAACGCTCTGGTTAATCGGGTAGCATGGCGACTATTCTCCTACCCTGCCTGTCTGTGCTGGGTACCTCCTGTGTGGGCTCAGAGTGCCCCAGCTTATATCATAATGGTGACGTCAGAGGGGGAGTACGTCCAATCAGGGATCGCCATGACCAATATGTTTATAAATCTCTCGTTTATATTATCCTTCCCAGCTCACCGTCCTTTTCTCTCCCGGGTATCCGTTTTATTGGCGCCGTTTTGTAGTTACATATGAGTTTGATTTTATATACAACATATACAATACGACCGATATATTTTGCCTTTTAAATAGGTTTTATTATATAAATTAAGGTATACATAGAATCATTAAACATTAGGAGTCGAATTTTCTTTTTTTCGAGTTTACATATTACTATTTATAAATTCAATTGCCATCTATCGTTAAATGTGTAACAAATAAATTTACGGGCAATGTGTTTCTTTTTAATAATTCAATAACTTCTTAACAATCCCTCTCATTCAATAACATATCGCGTTGCAGTAAGGTCTATAGAGATAATATTAGATGATATTATTGAAATAAAAACATTTCCCGTAAATTTATTTGTTACAAATATTACTATATTCATATGCAATACATTTACTGGTGGTATCTTGTCCATAATACATATATGTGATATCTTGGGACCTCTCGGACCAGTGTTACCTGATGCTAGATGAGCCTCGATGTCACCGCTACCTTGCAGTCGTGGGGAAGGCGACACAGCTTGACCAAAGGTGAAATAAGCAAACAGAGATTCCACAGAAGAAGCGGCTGTCGTCAAATAGGAATGGTAAGAGGAGGATTCAGGCAGGGAAGGGTTACCTGGTAATCGATGTGACGTGTACCAAGGGCTCTCGCGGACGGAAGAAAACGTGCTTACTACTTAGGTTTGGGAGCCTCCTTTTATAGCTTTCACGGGTCCAGGCAGGTCACTGCCTTTTCAGACGTAATCGGAAGGGGGGGGGGGGGGGGGGAAAGTTACATCAGCCAAGAGTGCCATGACCTTGTAAAACTTGGACTGGGTTTCTTAAGCCTCGTTTCTTATCGAACTAGGCCTGATTTGTTTCAGACTTAAGTTTCTCCTGTAATTCTCCATTCCTTCTATCTGTACAGTTGCTATACTTTTTTACAGTCTTAAGCGGTACAGATTGATGTTTCATAGTTACAGTAAATAGCAAGTTCATTCACTTGGTGACACATGTGGTATTACATATTTGAATATATTACAATAACTCCACTGATAAGGAACCAAAGAAATAGTTTTCATCATTCTTGGTACCAAATAGAAAACCCCAAAAAAACAGACCCTCCAACTAAACAGAAGAGAGTCGACACAGTTGGCCAGATGGAAATATGGTCACCTGCGCCCTCTAGTCTATAAAGAGGGAGCCAAAACCTTCCCCATGTGCACTAGGTGCAAAACCGAAGAGGTCACTCCCCAACATATACTAAATTGTATTGGAAAGGACAAAGGATCCCTGTACAGAGAACCAAAGAGAGTCCTTGAACTTCTTTATGAGCACGGCCTCCAAGACCTTGTCTAATTTAGAATAATAAAAGAATAAGGAAAAACACAATAATTCCATGGTCTCAAATCATCTCATATACTAATTTCTTTAATTAATATTTGTACCTCTATAATCATAATGTTATTCGGTTGTGTAATTTCATAACTATTGCTAACTAGAGTAATGATGTTTGAGTATTCCTCAAGGGTATATATATGTGGTACTTACAACTGAGCAACCTGACGTGACAACCCATGGCTGTGACGCAGACCAAGTAAGGCCCAGGGAGTGCGGTTCGCTCCGGACGGCTCCGAGGAGACACATGCAGTCGGGGCCACCACCGACATGGTCTGGCTCTGACATCCCACTGGTCTCGTCTGACTCCTTTCGTTTGGTTCACACCATTTGCCTTCTGGTCGGTTTTAATGTGGTTTACATACAGTCTCTTTAATTATAATTATCATTAAGTAAGTCTAACTTCACATACCGTAAAAATATATTTTAAGGAATTATCAATATGTTATTATAATTTACAGTGATGAATTCTTTAAATCTATTATGTATATTTCTTCATTGTTTTAAATGATTTTTTTACATAAATATATATTTACATAAAAATAAAACTAGTTTTATATGAGAGATTACTCTTTTTAAAAATAATAAAGTGTATGCATATATAATTTCTCTAAAAATGGAGAAATTATTCACAGATTTTATATGATGAAATAATGAACAACTTGGAAAAGAGAAATTTTTCAAAATTCTATCTGAAATTCAAAGAAAGTCTAGATAAAGAATTGTAGAAGATGTGTTGGATAAATTTCTACCGAAAATGGATGATTATAAACTTAGTCTATAACGACGAAAAGAAAACCTCGACTCAGATATCACTGAAGGTTTGGACGATCTCTGATTTTGACTATTGCATTACATCTTGCTTCTGACCTTACATTCAATTCTCAAGAAATCAATTTTTCTTGAAACTAAAATTTGCTAAGACTTATAAGAGAATTATCAGGCTACGTCTATTATTTGAAAGGTAGGTGCATCCTCAAATATTGTCCTTGAATACATACCTCTTAACTATTCTCACAGAGCTAGCATTGTTTTTTATATTGCGTTTTATTTTATAGATGGACTAAATCGAATAATCAGATTATATTATTTAAAATGTAGTGCAGTACCTCTGTACCTATTGACTCTATTTATTGAGCTAGCATTGTCTTTTATATTGAGTTTTATTTTCATATGGAGACTAAATCGTGATTATACTGTTATCTACATGCGTTTGTTCTTCGTTTAAGAAGATTAGCGAAGCCTTTGATTCAATTTAGAACGGAAACTCATGAACTTTGAGCTAACTCAAAATTTCCTACAAGCTCTCAATTCTCGAAACTTTGGAACTCAGGTGAGATTGATAGGTTATTCAATAATATCTTTGCTTTATTTTATTCAACATCAAAGATAATAATTAGATTATGCATATATTTAGTTTTCATAAGGAAATTCTGAATTATTTTCAATATTTGGCAAATATTTCTCTTATTTTTATATTTTATTTAGAATAATAAATGGAGTTCTACTGCACAATTTCATTTTTTTACACCAGGACGTTACTGATAATTCTATAGAATATTTATTTTGTTTTTAAAAGTAAGAAATATTATTCAATATAGTCACCTTTTCTACACTTGCCCATCACTGCATTATTTCCAGTTATCAAATCAGGAATTGTAATCTTTCAAATAAAAATCATGTTTTACTATATTCCTTGTGAACAATAGTACAAAAGTGAATTTGTACTTGGATTAGGTGAATAAATTAAGAAAAAAAGGCATTTTCTGATCGTGCAACTAAAAGTTGCTGATCGCCATCAATAGATGAAGCAAGCCATAAGCAACTTTTAGTTTCACAATCAAGGATGCCTTTTTTTCTTTTAATATTCCTTGTATTTGATTAATATTAGGAGACTATCCTCTTTCATATCCATTCAAATTTTTGAAACAGCAAAGTTATTAGATGCTAAACCTGATAAACAAGAAATCTGGGAGATGTTTTACTTAACCGAAAATACAATAGTAAGAGCAGCGTTACTATGATGGAGTATATTCACTTTTCATTATTACTATTCATTATATTTCAGCTTGATTATTTCCCTCTTTAAAATCTGCAGGTAGAATCCTTTCTAATTCTCTGGCCTAATATCACAAACCAATAGGGTACAATATCACCTATTTCACTTGGTTAATCTTTAAAAAAAAAATTCAGGCAAGAACAAAGGAAACTGATAATTTTCTTAACTATTTATTGATTGAAATGTTCTGACCAAAAATGAGCAGTTATTCTAAGTATAAATATATTCCATGGCCACATAATTATCCCTTGTTCTTCTAAGAATAAATAAATGTGATTTTTTTTAATTTAAAGATCTACGTTAAATTAGATAAGCACGCACATACAAAATATAAATTAACTATATGAATTTATCGATGTTCTTTATGAAGATTATAAAATTATAAATAACCTATTGTGTTTCATTTATCTTTTTATCATTTATCTTTTTATATTGCAGCTATTTTTACATTCTTTCTACCTTTTTACATCTATTATATAATCTCACATCATCACTACCAGCTTCAATATATTTTTATTATTATAAAAATCACACAAAACTCAATTCTTTCCTTATGCATAATAGCACACAATATAGAATGTTTTTAATTATTATAATATTTTAATATTATAAAATTTCAATATTTTTATTATACTTCAATATGATAATATATATTTGAAAGAGCCTAGTTGATCAATGGTGAACTCTACTTGCTGTTTTACCTGTTTTTGGCTTGTCAGCCATTATAGAATAGAATTTTGGGGAATTAATTAATATACAGTGTACACACTGTGTGTGTTTAAGACCATAAATGAATAACAAACTTGTCATATATAAATTTGAATATGCTGAATAAGAGAACTATTTGAATATTTGAAGTAAGATGATGACCTTTAATGACGATGATTTTTTTAGAGTATATACTTCAATTAGAAATATTTGATTGAGCTCTATAAATATATTCCAGCAGATAGAATATACGAACAAAGCATATATATGATGTGCTGATGTCTTCAGTTTTAGTTGGCCCCTAACTTTTTGTGTTTTTTTTTTTTTGCAGCATAGAGTATTAATCGATACAATTTAATTGTAAATAGGGTGCATTCGAAGTCGAGGTAGAATGCAGAGCTACACAGAATGAAGATAGAGTCAACGTACTTTATCATGAGCAGAGACAGAGAGAGAGTAAGGTCTAGCCATTTGAAAAGAGATCGGGTCTTGGCTGATTGGTATGACTATATGGTCGGTTCAGGGAATACTCAGGTTTAATCTCTTCGTCAGCTTAAACTACCCTTATTTGATCATAATCCGTCAAATATATACTATGAAACTGGGTATGAACAGTTATTTAATATTAAACTTGATAAAAACAGCAAGCAGGGTCTACCACTAATGAACTACCCCCTCTGATATAAATATTCTTATTTTAGTGTAGTGCTGAAAAATAAGTTTTAAAAATAAAACTCTGGGAAAACCTTTTCATACATAGGGCAGTAATGTAATAGATTTTAATATTTGAATGAGATGATGTGATACCTTTCAAATATACAATTAATATATATATATAATAAGTAAATTATATTATTTGATTAAAAATATATTCAGATATTTTATTCTTTTAAATCTGGAATTAATACAATATTTAAAAGATAATTTATATATTAGGATATAGAATGTATATGTTTTAAAATATTTTAATATTCCAATATCTCAACACTATATCCAGCAAGTATTTATGTTTTCTTTCTTATCCTATATCTCTTCAATTCGGACCAAATTTTAAATATCTTCTCTTTGAGACTTTTATTTCTTTTCTTCGGTTCTTTAGAGTGTGCTATATTCCATTTCAATATATATCAGCAATTCTGTGGATTCACTTTTCAATTTTTCGCACAAGTATTGAAATTATCTATGACTATAAATGCTGAGAGACCTTAAATCTTAACATAAGAGAGAATAAAAACTTGGGCCCGATAAATAAGACGCTTTTTCTATCTTTTTTTTTCGGACTTTAATGTTCATCTAATTTTCAAAAGCAAGTTTTTTTTTTCTAAAAAAATATTCGGCAGCTTTATCTTTATTCTAAATATATGTTCATCAGGTGCGATGTCATCCACTATCGAAGTTTCTTTCACTCTATTGTAAAACAATATACCAAATTTATCGCTATAGGTTTTTTATGTATCAAAGGAGGCACCGCTCTCTTAATACTGCATTAAAACAAGGCATTTTGGTTCATCATGCCAGTATATAACGTTATATTGATGATGAGGAATGTGCCACTATACAAACATAGGTAAATTTAGACAAATGCCAACCTGTATAGCATCATCATTACAGGAGCAGTTTCAATTTCATAACACCCTACGAAAAAACACTTTATTTAACTAGATTCATTGAAAAAATTAATATTGATATCAGACAATATAAACTCAAGGAAAATTCAGAAATCAGTCTATATAACTTCAAATTTTCCTCAATTTCAAAATTAAAATTATAAACGACATATATCTAATCTCTTATGATATAACGCTTAGCCAAAAAAAAAACTGGTTATTTGCAAAGTTATAGCTAGATATTAATATATATCCAAATGTTATTTGAGAGAATAGACCTACCCCCGCTTTTTTACTAGGTAAATATGAATATATGTAAATTTATCAAAGAGAGGTAATGAAGAGATTCTCAATAGAGATTGGCTAACTACAAACGCTCCATAACAAGGCTTTTTTTAAGTAAATATATCTAATCAATTATTAGCTCTTTCTTAAAGCTATATCCCTTTGCCTGGATAAAGGTTATCAATTTTATTAAAATCCATAATACCTACTCAAACAAAGGAAAACTATATATAATCGTATAAGGGATTGTGAAGAAAGAGCCTTTTGGTTTAAAACTTCTTCCAATTTTATCAAATCAAAGAAACGATAAGTTATAAATTCGGTTATCATATTCCTTATAGCCTCAGCCCTTTATATTTATTTGATAAAAATTCGCGTAAATTTTCTCAGATTAAATATATTTAGGCAATATTATAGAGCTATATAACTTTGAACTAAACATGTGTAGAGCTTAATACATATGCATGAAAACTTTGAAAAATAATTGGAAAAAGTAGAATATTAATTATTAAAATAGTTTGTTCTACCCCTGCTCTAAATAAAACGTATAATTTGGTTATTAAATTCATCAGTCATTTTTAGCGATTTTGTTTAGCACTCTTAAAAATAATGATCTTGAAAGAAAATATCTGAAATAGAATTTTATTATAAATTAATATTAGGCTATAAATAAATATATACCGAATAATAATTGACGAAATATATTTCTATATTATATCAATATATGGGAAATATTCATTGAATAATCTCTCAGTTGTGTGAAAGAAATCTTCTAAACCTGAAATACAATCCACATGGCCACAACGAAATCTAATGTCGAGAAAATCTGGATCGACAATTATATATTTAACTCTCTCACAATTTCATTTAATTTCTAGATAAAATATTTAATACATTTATATATATTGTACATATGATATAACAATAATTATGGAAATTTATTTTTATGTAAATATTTAAAACAAGAATAAATTTATTATATTTGCTATAATCTTTGTGTGTCATTTTACTTCATTCACATTACCTAGAAGTTTGTTTTAGGTGTAAAATAAACATTCGGGTCTTAGTGCTTTCATTTCCTATAACCTTTGATGTTCATATATGTATGTATGTTACAGGAACCAGGGTTGTTAAAATGTGTGAATCATTTAATTATATGGTATTGAGAAATGACTCACTACATCTCCGAATGCACTATTGTTAACGAGGAACGGAATAAGATCTTAAAGAACATTATCCAAGTCTACGTGAACCCAGTTCTGCTAATCAGAATAATGTCCGAGAAAAAATATATAGCGATAGAATTGTTTAATTTTCATAAAGCGTTAGAGAACAAGGTAATCTCTAAGAACTAAAATTACAGAACAATTTCCATCCATAATTAATTTGTATAGTTATGTTGAATACTTTGATTTCATTTTCATTTTCCCTTCTCTCCTTTATGTTTTTTTTTCCTTTCTTCATGAAAATGGTGTTACAGGACGGAAATGTCCTAATAAAGCGGTTTTTGTTGATTATATGGTATTGAGCGATGCAGTGTAATGGTGGAAATGATATTAATCAATATATGAGGCGGGTAATATATTGAAAATTAAATGAATTGATTTGGCTTCGAGGTAAAAACTGGATAGCAAACGTTGAATTCATAATCTATATCAAATTACCCTTTGTCAAGATTTAATCACATTTGTATATATTTATGAATATCTGTCTAACTTAGAAACATATATTTAGCGTTTCATTATATATATATGTAGTATACATATTTTAGCTTATATCGTGTCCTCCAGTTTTACACTAGAGTGTTTTTAAAATAAGCTAAACAAAAAAATTTCTTCACAAAAAAAAATTTTAAAATCTATCTTCTTTCATCAAGACAAAATATAGAGAAAAAATACTTCTCTTTCTCTGATTAGCTTATTTTTTATATTTGTAAAATTATTATCATGGTTCTGTCTTTGCTCTTTTCTATAAAACTTTCTCTTCGCTTATTCCTTTTTTTACCCAGCCTATGACCCTTAACCGCCGATGTTTTGCTGGTGTTTCTTTTTTTCTTTATACTACTATATGCTAACTACTTATTTATTACATAAATAAAAACAAACCTCACATGTTTAAACTAAATAACAAATTTAATAAATTTTGAGAAATTCTCATAACGGTATTATTCGATACAGAATTAGCTTGCTGTTCTGACTCAAAGTTAAATTCAAAATCTGTATTTATTAATATTTTACTTTTCCCTATTTTCCAAATGAAAAGTTTATTATTAATATGTGTGTATTAATATATGTATTAACATATTAATATATGTGTGTAGTATATATATAATATCATATATACATGTAAGGATAAATCCATATATATATATAGGAAATTATTTGAAGTAGATCTTCAAACAAATTCGGGGAAGCAAGAACCAAGTCAAAGGAACTTTCTAATTAAACTCCAATTGATGTTAGGAAATAAAATAATCAATTTGCAGAACTTTCAAGAAATTGATTTGCTTTTAGATGGATCGAAGCTTCTTTAAAAACGAGGGCACAAGGTAAAAATGTGCCGAAGGGCAAAAGCGAGGGAGAGAAATGAAGATAGAATTAAGAGGCAATTAACAAGTTTTAATTAGAAAAGGTAGATTTAATTAAAGTGTGACAAAAAGTTCCAATTGATTCCGAATTTGATTTTTACATTGTATATTATACAGACCATTTAAAAGAAATGGATTTTTTTTATTTTGTGATAAACATTAATATTACGTGCTATTGAGAGAAAAATACTGATAAAAATACTCTATATAAAATATATAAGTTGAGATTTAATTGAAAAGGCATATATTTCGGATCAAAATATCATTTATTTTATCAATATTTCAGTTGGCTGAACGCCAACTTTTCTCAAGGTATTATAACCTATTAATGTGTGTCTACAACAAACTCAGCGCCAAATAACGTCAAAAGAATTGTTTTATGATATATTAAGAAATATTTGTGAAAATAAAATGTGTGCGAAAAAATAGAATATAAAAAATATTAGATAAAAAAAGGCATATATTGGATTTTAAAAAATATGTAATGCCTCGATAAAGGTTGGCGTTCGGCCAGCCGAAATATTGGCAAAATAAATATTTTTTTTAAATCCAATATATGCCTTTTTTTATCTAATGAATTAAATATGGATTTCTCTATAAAAAAAAAATATGTGTTAATATATTTTTAAAGGCATATCCTGATCTCTTACATGTGCATTTTGTAGGGTAGAGCGCCATCTAGTGAAACAAAAATCAACTAAACGCTCATATATAGCTCCTGCCATTGAACAATTAGATTTATAGGAGTAAAAATAAAAGCGACGGGAGGGGACTACAATCATATATTGAGTGAAGAGATAAAATATATAGTAAACATAAACTCTTCAATCAGTTTATTCATATTAAATCACATATTAGGTTTGAAATTCACGATGATCGTCCTCCTGGCGCTTTTATTTTTACTTATATACCACAATCAGGGAAATAATAAAGGAAAATAACAAAAAATATCTATTAAACTAGGCGAAAAAATTCTCTAAAAAGGGTGCTTCAAGAAACCTTTAACCCTGTGGCGACCACACTTTGCCTCAGCGAGCGCGAACTGGGACAAAGCTTCACTACACATACGGGCAGTAGTGTGGCGGTCTCACTACGCCTCGGCAACTGCGAGCTGGGAGAACACCTCACTACGCATGCGCGGGCGGCATCCGGAACGCTTGTCACGCGCGTCGTTCGAACAACAAGGCTTGCTTCCAGCGGCCGTTGCTTGTTTCCTCTCTATATATTTCGGGGCTTTGAATAAATTAATTTATTTTATAAAAATAATTATAATTTTATCAGCGGCCTTTCCACAAGAACACGCACGTAACCATTCCACAAAAACCCTAATGAAAATTAAAGACAAAACGGTTGTCAAAGAAAATCTACCTTCTCTAAGGAACATATTTATACCGCTGGGAGGGTTCACCACTGATGGGCCAGGCCCTCCTATTAATTTTTCCCTTGCAGTAAGAGCAGTTGAAATTGTTTAATTTAAAAAAAAAAATCATACGCGTCTATAATAGTTTCTAATTTTACTAACAGATGGCGCGCTAATGGATCATATTATAAATGCACTTATAGAAATCTAATTATTTAATAGCAGGAGAGATAAATATTCATTTTTCCTTTTTATAGAATTTTAAATAAATTTTCTAGAATAGAATTTTAAATACATGAATTTTTTTTTTTTTCATATTTCGTTTCTCTTGGCAATTTTCACTCAACATTTTGAGCATGTTATATTTTAAATTTAGAATTTATACAGAATAAAAACTTCTTAAAACACTATAAAATTTAAAGATTACACAATCAAAATACACTTAATTACAAAAAATTGACGCACCAAAAGGAAGCTGCCCGATTGATATGAAAATAGGTATATAAAGTTATTTGGTGGCCAATTTATGCAAATCAAGAGCTAAGCGTATCTGAATTACGCATCCAGCAAGAGTAATCTAGATTCAATATTCGGCCCGCACGAGCTGATTCAAAATTTCCGTTTAATATTTTTTTCAGTAATTCTATTTCTACACTGTATCAATTGCCTTCTTGAAAGAATCGTGCTCATTACAAACATATATCAGAGCTTAAAGAAGTCGTACCATTGGATTGAAAGAGCCTGGTTGGCCAAGTCGACTAATCGCTCGACATCTGTGTCGAAGTGATGCGAATATTAGACTATGTTAGCAATGGTAGGTCAACAACGGAAGAATGCAACGTCAGGATGGCAATGATTGACCAAAGACACAACAGAACGGGAGAACAAAACGATTGTCAGAACGACTGTCGCAGCACCGGATTCTACGGTATCTAACATCCAACGCGTGACTGGAACAGTGTCCTAAATTAACACTAACAAAAAAACTCTAAATAAACGTGAAATTTGTTGAGAGAATAGCTTGTTAATATTTAGAGTTGTTGTAAAAAGTAATCGACGTAAAATATATTGAGATTTAAATGCGGAAACAATTGAGAAGTTTAAGGAGAAATTAGGTAAGTTTTATCAACATTGAATATGTCTGGCCGCATATGGTTACATGGGGATAGATCTAGTTTAGAGTGCCTAGAGTGATCTTCTAATGCTGAAGATCATCTGTTGGTTTGAAGTTATTCAGAAAAAAAAATATTCCTATATTCTCCTGAGGAGACGACAGCTGGTCACTGAAACGTCGGGTGTTAAACTTCTAGTTTTTATGTGCTATTTATTAAAATGATAAGTTTAAAACAAGTTTTTTTAGATTTGACAACTTGACATTTGATTTCACTTTCTTTATAGGAAGCTTCCCATTGTAGAAGAACCCAGCAACGATCTTGAAACCCTTTGAGAAACATTCCTTGCATTGCTTGACTCAGTTCTGTAGAGTGTTTATTTGAGTTAGTTGCTAACATTGAGGTAAACTCAGGCCTCATCCATTGTAAAACAATTATTCCATTTTTCACTTGCCAGGTATCTTTTATAAAGAGTTCTGTCAGAAGTCTTGTGTTCCTTGAAATGGATGACTTGAAACCAAACTTCAGCCTTTTTATTATTTTTAAGCCGAAATTTTTTTCTTGATAATAGAGTTAATGGTAGAAAGTGATATGATGGTTATTGTGTAAATGTTCCTTGGAGAAGGTATATTTTCTCTGACAACCGTTTAATTTACCTTTAATTTTCGTTGGAGTTAAAAGTTTCTTGAAGCACCTTGTTTTAGATAAATATTTTTCACTTTTTTTATTAGATATATATATTCGTATATTAGTTCTCTCTCTTTATCTTTATTATTTTGACTTATTGTGCCTTTAGTAATACCAATATTCTTTCATAATTTTAATAATTTAGCTAAATGAGTATTTCTACTCGGAAAGTTTGAAAACATAACCTTTTACAAAATCACCTTTTATTCCTGCATATCTCTTACTAAATATCAAAATGTAAGTTTTATATTTGTCTAATAAATAATATTTTATGAAGCCTTGAATAAATATTCAAATGTTTTCAACACTTCGTGATGCTGTGCGGCGCAAGAGACCGGATTTGTTATAATCAACAGGCAATTAGTTCTTCCATCACGTCAATACTCCAGCACATTACTCGCACTTGATTCAGACTTTTTTGATCAAAAACCAGGTTTCGATGATTCGCGCAAGGCTTCTTACTCTCCCGAAATGACTCCCTGCGACTTTTGGCTGTCCACAAACTCAAGAGGCCATTGAAAGAAAAGAGATTTCGAACAAGAGAGGAAAATTTTACTGAAACAAAGCCGAGCTAAACACCATTCCGAATAAGGGTTTTTACGAATGTGTCCAACAATGGCAGCACCGCTGGGAGACTACTTTGAGGGTTATTAGGTTTCCAACGCAAACGAATGCCTGTTTTTTAACAGACCTTGTAGATTTGAGAATAGTTTTCACCAAGTAAAAACACAAAATTCCAAAGAGACCAACTCTGGGGAATAATCTGGGAAAGCTTTCCATTGAAGCAGAAACCTGGATTGATAATGAAGCCTTTTAAGAAACTTCCCTTGCATTGCTTGACCTAGTTATAAAAAAGTGTTTATTTGAGAGTTAGTGTAGTAAATGGCACGGGGTTGTTTGCTATCGTTGAGGTAAACCCTTGTCTCGTCCAATGTAACACAACAGTGTTTCATTTTTCACCTGCCAGGTACTTTTTATAAAGGGCTCTGCTGAAGGTTTTTTGTTCTTCGATATGGAGCGGCTTGAAAACATGAGCTTTAGCTTTTTAACAAATTTTACGCAGATTTTTTCCTGATAATAGGGAAAATGGTAGAATGGTTATTGGCCTGAAAAACATTTATCACAATCATCTTCGGGTTCGGTTTCAGGCAAAGGTCCACTTGATAAGCAGTCGGCATCTAAGTTTTTCTTCCCGGACATGTGTATCACCTCAAAGTCATGCTTCTGGATTTTTAGATCCCATCTAGCTATTCTTTCTCTCTTTCTCTTCTACTCTACCAGTAGGGTATTATAGGTTTAAAGCCAACATAGAGCGTGGTGGTCTGTTATCACTCTGAAATGCCTACCATAAATATAATGCCTGAATTTGTATATATTTCTGAAACCATTTATAAACATTCTTTCTCTGTGCTTGAAAATATCATCCTTGATTAGGATAGGATTCTACTGATATACGACACTGCCTTTTTTGTTCATCAAATATTTGGACTAGAAGTGCATCTAGTTCGACAGTCGACGTATTTGCGTGAATGCAGGTAAGTGCTTGTGGGTCAAAATGTACAAGGAGTGGTGTATTTTGTTGATCCATCTTCTTTTTTTTATTATTTCTCTTGTGCTTTGGTCCATTTAAATGAAGTGTTTTCATTGTAAATTCAGTAAGGGGGTCTGCTAAGTAATCAAAGTATTTAATAAGTTCATATAGTATAAGAAAAAAAGTTCTAAAAGTTATTGCATATCTTTCATTTTTGAGGTTTCGAGAAATTTTAACTGCCTCGATATTTCGATCTGTTAGCCTTGATCCATGTTGAACCTTTTATTTGGCCCAGTATCTCAAGATCTTCAAAGGTAAGTGTTTATTTTTCGCATTCAATTTTAAGTTTAAAAAATTCACGGTAACATTTTAAAACTGTTTCCAATCTTTCAAGATGTTTTAAAAATATCATGTCCGTGTATAATAATTTCAACTGAAGATAATAAGCATATTTTCCGTTTCAGACTTTGAAAAAGTAACCATAAGCCGCTCTTAAGTGGCTAGAGCGCCTTAAATAGACCAAAAGGCATAACATTAAATTCATATACATCGTGGTTACAGCTATTTTATCTATTTCTTCCTCCTCGATTTCAACTTGCCAGTACTTTGATATTTTCACAGGACCAAAATAAACTACGAATCTTTGATTTGATTAGTAAAAAAATCGTAATCAAAACATACAATATTCGAACAGCGTACGAATATATCAGATTGGCTGTCAATTTAATGAAGATACTTGTAACCTTAAAGCTGGGTAAAAACGAATTACATCAATAAGGACCTGACAGTTATTGTTGTATTTTCTCCTATACGATATTTTCTAAATCATTATTTGCTGCTGCAGCAAATGTATCAAGTAGCATCAGTTACTAAAAATAATTTTATAATGTTGAATAATTTGCTCGCTGAATAAATTTATTTGAAAATAAATATACTTGCTAACAAATAAAAATATTTTTAAAGAGTTTTTTTTTTTACACTCATGAATAAAACTTAAGGAAATTTCATATTTTGATAACACCGGTCATCTATTTTTTTTTATTATTTTTTTTTTTTTTTAAGGAGACAAAAGGCAATTTTGTTCACACTTGTCTTATCTCGTGTATCTTCAATAGGTCACTGTAATATCTTTCAGAGTTATTGTCTTAATCCCGATATACATGCTAAAAAGTACAAATTTCTTAAGTTTTTTTTTTTCCATGAGTGTATTCGAAAGGGCAAGCTTTCACGCGGTCATCGGGCTATTGAATCGGCAAATGCATGCAACATTCACATTATAAAAATTTACAAAAATAAATTTACCTCTTTTCAATCTTTCTATTATTTTTTTTATTATATATCTCAAGTATGATCTTATCCGCGCATTTCATTCTGTATTATAATATCTCTACACACGTGCTTAATATTGAAAATAATAAATAATATTTCAATTTTGAAAACAGTTTTTTTTTATTAAATAATATTTCATAAAGTAATGAATAATAGATACAACCCTTTTAATTTTTACTGCCCCTTTTATTGCCTTAATATATATGTATTTTATCGAAATATTTAGGTATAAAAATTGAATTCAAATATTTTTTTCTATAAAAATAATATATAAATTTATATATATCAATTAATAATAATATTTAAAAATTACTAGAATTAGAGAATTTATTTCTAAAATCCAATTTTATTTTAGTATATCATATCAATTTACTCTGGATATATTTATTATTTTATTTATAAAATTATTAAGTGGGTCTTTCTAAATATCTAATATTTAAAATATTCGAACTTTTGTATAAAAATTAAGTCTAGGGATATATATACTAGAAGAGAATATCGCAACAGAGAGATTTAATTTAGATTATATTTCCAGGATAGATGTTTTATTTTAGTTTTCAATTCTTTAGTCTTGTTGATCCCACGTTCGTCGTTGTTCTCCACTGTGACCAGATTTGAATTTCCAAAATGTTATCGTGAATATTTTTTAAAGATATTTTTTATCCCAGACAGCCGCGAGCTGGTCTTGTTTACATAAATCCATCGGAGATGAACGCCTAAACAAATTCCACCTCCATGTTTATTTTTTGTTGTGCTAGGTTTGAAGATAAATCAATGAGTTTTATCAATTTGCCTTCAGATGCTTTGTTGACTAATCGAATTACATACACACACCTTTAAAAAAGTATATTGTTAAATAACACAATTCTATTTCATTATTAACGAATATATATATATATATATGAATATTAAAAATGAAATATGCACAACACATTTAGATATACTTTTTCAATTTTAGAGTATTCGAAAGTTGTACTATATATTTTCTATTGGTTATATATGTTTTTTTTTCTGTATTCTCAATTTTGTTTATATCCTAACTTATTCAAAATGAAAACAGAAGATATTATTTCTCAAATATATGAGGCGCCATTAAGGAGTTTTATTGAGTAAAAGGAATAATTATGTAGTGAAAAGGAATTCTACATCAATTTAATTGTGTTTAATTTTCAACACTAGGTTTTATAATATAATATATAATGCGGCTTATGATTGTATAACGACGTTTGACAATTTTTTACCGCAAATGTTTCCTTTGAACGAAAAATGGTAATTTATTTTAAGGAGAAATAACGACTATTTCTATCCTTAAGGATGAAGTATGAAAGGATGAATTGTTAAGGGTAATGATGAACGGAAAAATAAATTGTCCAGGGATGGAAACTTTATTTTTCCGTGTATCATTACTCTTCACAATTCATCCTTTCATACTTCACCCCTAAAGATAAAAATTTCGTTATTTCTCCTTAAAATAAATTACGATTTTTCGTTCAAAAGAAACATTTGCGGTAAAAAATTGTCAAACGTCGTTCTACTTGGTTTTATATCTGACACATATGTGAAGCGTCATTTTTATGTTCAGAATTATGTTCATATTAATGTTACATAAATATATGAGATACATATATAAACAAGGTGGGTGTGCGTTTTCAAAAATTCTCAAATCGTTGAAAATTGAAAAAATAATGCATAGCAAAAATGTATTATACTAAAAGTTTAGATTTGAATACGGTGTAGAGTGCTCTTGTCACTTCTAATATGTTTCATTACCAGCGTTATATATGTCGAATATAACTGGTCTGCTTAATGATTCAAATGTTTTTAAGAAGTCGATAAAGTTCAATAACAAAAGTACAATGATTGGGATAGGTTAGTATAATAATTAAAATTTATATCCAGATCGAGCAACTGAACTTAGCTAATGGCTTGCATACAATTTTTATCAATAAATTATTTTCGGCCAATATATACAGGGTGTACCAGGTAAATTGGGAATTTCAACAATGGTATTTTAACTGAAATTTTTTGCAAGTAAAAATTAAAATATCCGAATGAAATTTGACACAGTAGTAGATAAAAGGATATAGTTTTTATTTATTCAATGTAGTTTCCATTATTAGCTACAACAGTCTCGAGGCGAGTGCGGAATGAAGCACAGGCCTTGGCGACGATGACCTTGTCCATTTGGGTCATCACCGTGTGAACTGCTTTCTTGACAGACTGGATGGTGGTATGAGGAGCTTTGTTGACATCTCTCTCAACAACGCCCCATACATAGTAGTCGAGGGGATTGCAATCTGGAGAATTAGGGGGCCAAATATCAGGACCCCAGTGACTAGGGACGTTAAGTGTCAGCCACGATTGTGTCTTTTTTGCCTTATGGGCTGGAGCTGAGTCCTGTTGGAAGACATACTTCCTTCCTGCGGCCACCATGTCCATCCAAGGCTTCACAACGGTCTCCAGAACATTGATGTAGGTGTCAGCGTTCATCCTAAGGCCCTTCTCAAAGAAATGGGGAGGCATGACATCACCTTCACTGCTGATAACGCCAAGGACCATTACGGAGGCAGGAAATTTCGTGTGCATCACGACAGGTATCTCTGAGGGGTCTTTACAGATCCAGCGATCATTCCTGGGATTTACCTTTTGGTCCACGTCAAAGTTCTTTTCGTCAGAGAAGAACCTTAGCATACCAAAAGAGTCGTGTTTCAGGTTGTTGAGGAGGGCAGCAGCCTTTCCTTTTCTGTTATTCTTCATATTCTCAGTCAGCAACTGACCTTTCCGAAGGGCATAAGACTTGAGACCAAGGTCCTCATGGATAGTTCTGACAATTGTCATAGAGCCAACGTCCATTTCCTTGGCTATGGCCCTCATGCTCTTCCCAGGGTTTCCATCAATCTTCTCCTTGACATTTTTGACAAATTCTTCGCCTCTTACCCTGTCCGATCGACGCGAGTGCTTTTTCCTTGTAGCTATCCCCTCTTTGTTACTGTCGGCCTCATCAAACTGCTTCTTGACACGATAAATAGTGGTTTTGGGCAACTTAAGAAAATCCACTATCTCTTTGGGGCTCCTTCTGGCGCGCAGAGCAACGATGATGGCAGCTCGATTTTCAAATTCTCGGTTACTCTTCATCACTACACTGCGCACACATGTACTGTTGCATTTTACATGAATATGGCTACGTAATGAAAAAAAACCAAGTTTTTAATCTCAAGTAGTTTTTGTTTTATGGACTGTCAAAGTTAGTCTCAATTTACCTGGTACACCCTGTATATATGTCATAATATATACTCTTCCTGGAATAATAAAACAAACCTACAGTCAACCCAGAGAGAGATGGGCAGCTAAAGTACGGTCATTTGAGACACAAGCGACATTCCAAGAGGCGACCAGAGGCCCGGATTCTCGGGACTATTGGGACAGGATGTGGGGGTCCGGTCACTTGAGATATCAGCGACATTCCAAGGGGCCCGTTACTTGCAACCTCAGGACTATGACAGTTGGTCATTGTTTTGCGACACGAACGGCCGTTCAGCGGAGCAGGTCCCTCTCGCTCCCTCTCTCTCTCTGGTTGTCTGGGTTCATCTTCCAATTTGTGGTGTGATTATTTCTCTTTCCCCACATTATTATCATATTGCCACATATATATATATATATGTTATATTAAAATATTTCATTTAAAATTATGTTATATTAAAGTATTATTTTATTTTAAAATTATATTTCATAGATAAATACTCTGTTTAAATCGACCGCCAGAGGTCACGCTTACCATATAAAATCTCATTGTTGTTCTTCCCCGTTGGCCGACCCAAAACTTTTGTACATTATGTAAATATTATTTTGTATCCTTATTCTACTCGCCTTAAGACAGGCAGTACTTTTTACCAAATTATGTTTTTATATATTCCTTAAGCACAATAAAAGCAATTACTGATCAAAACCATTTATATTATTATTCTATCAAGATTTTAGCAACGACTGCACCACCATAGCATAATCATCAAGATGATCAAAAACAACAGAAATCTTATCTTTTTTTTTTAAATATAATATATATATATATATATATATATATGAAAAAACAATAGAGAAAAAAAATAAAAGATAAGTGGGTCAGGTGTTGATATTAAAAATAAATAAGGCATCTCCTGACCTTTCACCAATATTTCAGTTGGCTGAACGCCAACCTTTATCAAGGTGTTATAACATTTTCCATATTATAAAAAGATTTTCTGCGTTTTTTCAATATTATTTATATAATTATTAGCTGTTACTTGATTTTGGTATACATGAGTATTTTACGATATTGTTTTACAGTCGTGGTAATCTATATATATATATAAATGAATGTATGTGTGTTTGTGTGTGTGTCTGTCCTTTATGCTTGACCAAACCACTCATTGGAAGGCCATGAAACTTTGGGAAGTTATTTAGTATAGTACTGGGAAGGTTTCTAGCAAATAAATTTTTTTAAATAACTTTTCGCCTAAAAATAACAAAATAAATATTCTAATTTATCTGTTATAATTCAACAATCTGCTCTAAATATTATCATGATGATACGATGATTTTGTAATGTATAAAATTAGGAAAGACAAAATTCAGGATGACACGGCAATTTATTTGAGACAAGAATAATGATACAATTCCAAGGCAAGATACTATTCCTTCAACTTACAATTACCGAGGGAACCAATTAATATTGATTTTATTCAACTTATCGAGTATTTTCCATGGGACCGGGAAAAAATGTTCACTTTATCGAGAGATTCGTTAGACAAACCTTTACTCGGGTAAAACCCAGGCGAAGCCGGGTACATCCATACAAGAATAATGATACAATTCCAAGGCAAGATACTATTCCTTTAACTTCCAATTACCAAGGGAACCAATTAATATTGATTTTATTCAACTTATCGAGTATTTTTCAAGGGACCGGGAAAAAATGTTCACTTTATCGAGAGATTCGTTAGACAAACCTTTACTCGGGTAAAACCCGGGCGAAGCCGGGTACATCCGCTAGTAATTAAATAAAATCAACTTTGAATCACAATTTTATTTAATTGTGCTAATGAAACATGATTAAGGAAGAAATACCTGATTTGAGACGTAAAGAATAAAATGAATGAAAGACTTATTTACATAATTACAAAAGATTTGAGCCGGCCAACGGGAAACAACAACAATGGATTTATAAAGGGAAAGCCGCGACGTCCGGCAGTGGACTTTATACAGAATAATTTTTTCGATAAATTATAATTTTAAAATAACATTTTTACATAATATATGCAGTGGGCAGTCGTGGTCAACGAAGTGTTGCAGCACACAGGAGCAAAGAATAGAGAACTTAAGACTTCAAATTAAGACATCGCAGCTGTCAACAGAGGAAATGGGTGTGGCCACTCACTACACACGGGAACTAACAACCAACTGCTCTGTTTCTAAAAAATACGGCGGCTATTTCTAAGACGAAAGGGGCGTTGCCGCCGTCATGGGAGATAAGGACAGATAGGGACCATTCATCCCCCTAGAAGAAATAGCGACACCTTCAGTTAAGCATTTAAATGCAGAACTTCTTTCCTTTTGTCAGCTACCTCATTCGTCTTTAATGGTAATTCATGTTGTACAACTTTTTATATATAGTTTTATAGATTTTATATTTTAGAATTTGATAGTAATTTATGAGTTATCAGATATATGAATATATATTTTCAAATAAAATTTCTAATCACTATTTCCAGTTCCATTTTTTTTCATTTCTCTAGGTGTCACAAGGCATCATCAACGATCAGTTATACGATTGGAGGAGTATTTTAAATTTGAGATTTAAAATAATTTTAGCTACACAAACTTTTGGTCTAAACTACCTTTTTTATAGGTTTGGGTCAATAATAATACACAATTGGTTATAACTTTTATATTGAAAAATATATAAAACTTTAACACGGTATATAAGAACGCCTAGGAATCCTCCATATATAAGAATTATTCCTTCTGTGCACATTTTATTCAGCGTTGTTGCCAATTTGCAGAACAATATGGTTAAACGTCGATTCAACTCTCTTAACCACCTTCTAACATATTTGAGTAAAATTGTATCACTTTAATATATTTTACCACGTGAAGACTCTTTACTCTTACAAACAGGTAGAAATCTGAAGGCACCATGTCAGGGCTGTACGCAGGGTGAGGCATTAAGGTCCATCCAAACCCAGTCAATATTCCCCAAAGTGAGATGCGCCGTGTGAGGTCTTGCATTATCCTAATGAAATTTAAATTGAGTGTTTTTAAGTTGGTTCTTTTTTTTCAATTTTTATTTTTATCTTTCCCAATGATTTACAATCCATTTCCTTGTTGATAAAAGAATTTCTTTCAAGAGTGTCCATGAATATAAGCTCTTCTTGGTCCTAAAAGACGGAGATCATTATTTTGTACTTGGAAAGGAAAAGCCTCATTTTTTCTTTACTAGCGATGTTATTTGGATCCTTTACATCGATTAGCGCTTTTAAAAAGGCTCATAATGATAAATCTAAGTATTATTACATGTTATCACACTTTCAAAATTTGAAAATAATCTCCAGAAATATTATCTTTGAGGTCTAAACAAATTTCTTTCCGAATTTGCATCATTTCTCGTGTTAGAAGTTTTGGTACCTCAAATAAGTTAGGAAAACTTTCTTTAAACAGAAAGACTATTTCCATTATTTCTTGAGTAGACATTGTCCGGTTATTCTTGATCAATTCCTCCGTTAGTGCCAAATTTTGATCCATCGCTATAGAGGTTGATCTACTTGGCCTTTCTTTATCACTAAAATAAAATCCACCAGTCTGGAAGCGCTGAATAGATCTTTGTATTGTTCTTCTCTCCGTGACTTGTTTTATACATAGACTTCAGCTTCGAGTGAATTACAATGGCTGAAATGTCTCTGAACTTAAACAGGAACTCCATCCCCGACCGTTGTCGATTTCTTGTGCTTACTTCAGGCTGCATACCTTTAAAAATACGAAGGATATCTGATTTATGTTTGAAGATATGAAAGTAGGAATGTTTATTTAATCATAATTCATTATTTATATTATAATAAACTAGCGGATGTGCCCGGCTTCGCCCGGGTTTTACTCGAGTGAATGTTTGTCTAACGAACATTTGTTGAAACAATTCTCTTTAAACTTATAAAACGTACTCGGCTTCGCCCGGGGTTTTACCCGAGTAAAGGTTTGTCTAGCGAACATTTGTTAAAACAATTCTCTAAAAACTTATTAAAAAATAAAAAATATATATTTTGATAATTTGAAACTCGTAAATTTGAATCTCTCAATAAAGTGAACATTTTTTCCCGGTCCCTGTGTACCTTGTCATCCTGAATTTTGTCTTTCCTAATTTTCTACATTAGAAAATCATAGTTATATCTAGTGAACATTTTTTCCCGGTCCCTTGAGAAATACTCGATAAGTTGAATAAAATCAATATTAATTGGTTCCCTCGGTAATTGGAAGTTAAAGGAATAGTATCTTCGCCTTGGAATTGTATCATTATTCTTGTCGCAAATAAATTGCCGTGTCATCCTGAGATAATCTTACTTTTGATAAATAATATTTAAGATAACAAACTTAGTGATAAGAAAACTTGTTATCATAGTCACAATGGGGGCGCTGCTTGCGAGTTAAATCTACAAATCTGCAAATAACTCTAAGGATATTCAAGATATTCATGAAATTATTTTTCAAAAACCTTCCCGGTGATATACCTAATAATATCCCAAAATTTCACGGCGATTGGATTTATGGTTTTTGAATCTATAGAGTACAGACAGACAGACAGACATTCAATTATATATATAAGATAATATAAATGATTTTTAAAAATTGTAAAAAAAAAAATGCATCGGCCGGGAATCGAACCCGGGCCGCCCGCGTGGCAGGCGAGCATTCTACCACTGAACCACCGATGCTTTAAAAAATGGCCAATCCGGATTAGTCCGCGTAAAAAAAGTTCTTCAAATGAAAAAAAGAAATAGCCAAAAATACTAATCAAAATGCAGCCGAAAATTTTCCTCAGGTTTATAAAAAGCCACATGCAAAATTTGGTACCAATTGGTTCAGTAGTTTTTGAGTTTATCGCGAAACAGACAGACAGACAGAAATTGACTTTTATATATATATATATATATATATATATATATAGAGAGAGAGAGAGAGAGAGAGAGAGATTTACTCTTCATTGTTGGCTTTTTATCTTACATTCATTCTTCATTGTTGGCTTTTTATATTGCATTCACTCTTCATTGTTAGCTTTTTATCTTACATTCACTCTGTTGGCTTTTTATATTACATTTACTCTTCATTGTTGGCTTTTTATCTTACATTCACTCTTCATTGTTGGCTTTTTATATTATATTTACTCTTCATTCTTGGCTTTTTATCTTACATTCATTCTTCATTGTTGGCTTTTTATATTACATTTACTCTTCATTGTTGGCTTTTTATCTTACATTCACTCTTCATTGTTGGCTTTTTATCTTACATTCATTCTTCATTGCTGGCTTTTTATATTACATTCACTCTTCATTGTTGGCTTTTTATCTTACATTCACTCTGTTGGCTTTTTATATTACATTTACTCTTCATTGTTGGCTTTTTATCTTACATTCACTCTTCATTGTTGGCTTTTTATCTTACATTCACTCTTCATTGTTGGCTTTTTATCTTACATTCATTCTTCATTGTTGGCTTTTTATATTACATTCACTCTTCATTGTTGGCTTTTTATCTTACATTCATTCCTTATTGTTGGCTTTTTATATTACATTCACTCTCATTGTTGGCTTTTTATATTACATTTACTCTTCATTGTTGGCTTTTTATCTTACATTCACTCTTCATTGTTGGCTTTTTATATTATATTTACTCTTCATTGTTGGCTTTTATCTTACATTCATTCTTCATTGTTGGCTTTTTATATTATACTAGCGGACGTACCCGGCTTCGCCCGGGTTTTACCCGAGTAAAAGTTTGTCTAACGAATCTCTCGATAAAGTGAACATTTTTTTCTCGGTCCCTTGAAAAATTTTCGATAAGTTGGATAAAATCAATATTAATTGGTTCCCTCGGTAATTGGAAGTTAAAGGAATAGTATCTTGCCTTGGAATTGTATCATTATTCTTGTATGGATGTACCCGGCTTCGCCCGGGTTTTACCCGAGTAAAGGTTTGTTTAACGAATCTCTCGATAAAGTGAACATTTTTTCCCAGTCCCTTGAAAAATATTCGATAAGTTGAATAAAATCAATATTAATTGGTTCCCTCGGTAATTGGAAGTTAAAGGAATAGTATCTTGCCTTGGAATTGTATCATTATTCTTGTATGGATGTACCCGGCTTCGCCCGGGTTTTACCCGAGTAAAGGTTTGTTCAACGAATCTCTCGATAAAGTGAACATTTTTTCCCGGTCCCTTGAAAAATACTCGATAAGTTGAATAAAATCAATATTAATTGGTTCCCTCGGTAATTGGAAGTTAAAGGAATAGTATCTTGCCTTGGAATTGTATCATTATTCTTGTATGGATGTACCCGGCTTCGCCCGGGTTTTACCCGAGTAAAGGTTTGTTTTAACGAATCTCTCGATAAAGTGAACATTTTTTCCCAGTCCCTTGAAAAATATTCGATAAGTTGAATAAAATCAATATTAATTGGTTCCCTCGGTAATTGGAAGTTAAAGGAATAGTATCTTGCCTTGGAATTGTATCATTATTCTTGTATGGATGTACCCGGCTTCGCCCGGGTTTTACCCGAGTAAAGGTTTGTTCAACGAATCTCTCGATAAAGTGAACATTTTTTCCCGGTCCCTTGAAAAATACTCGATAAGTTGAATAAAATCAATATTAATTGGTTCCCTCGGTAATTGGAAGTTAAAGGAATAGTATCTTGCCTTTGAATTGTATCATTATTCTTGTCTCAAATAAATTGCCGTGTCATCCTGAATTTTGTCTTTCCTAATTTTCTACATTACAAAATCATCGTATCATCATGATAATATTTAGAGCAGATTGTTGAATTATAACAGATAAATTAGAATATTTATCTTGATTATTTCTAGGCGAAAAGTTATTTCAAAAATTTTATTTGCTAGAAACCTTCCCAGTACTATACTAAATAACTTCCCAAAGTTTCATGGCGATCCAATGAGTGGTTTGGTCAGGCATAAAGGACAAACAAACAAACAGACACACACACATACATTCATTTTTATATATTATATATAATATATAATATATATTATATTATATATATATTACACGTTATTTGTTTTCTTGGCCGACAGTTTTACATATGGTGTTATCTTAAAATTGCTTGTTTTGAATATTTTTTTAGATTGAGATTATTAGCTAGTATGTAAAAAAATTAACTCTGTTGATTTTTTTTGTATTTAATCGATAACAGCGAAGTTACGCATGTTAATGTTAGGGAAAAATATTTTGATGTTAAGCAAAACCTGCTCCATCTCGTTTTACATGAATGTTGAAAATTTGGTTGAAATTGATGCATTGTAACGAAAGTTTTTAGTGATGTACACTTATGAAATTTGCATTTTATTAATATAGATTTACTCTTCATTGTTGGCTTTTTATCTTACATTCATTCTTCATTGTTGGCTTTTTATATTACATTTACTATTCATTGTTGGCTTTTTATCTTACATTCATTCTTCATTGTTGGCTTTTTATATTACATTCACTCTTCATTGTTGGCTTTTTATCTTACATTCATTCTTCATTGTTGGCTTTTTATATTACATTCACTCTTCATTGTTGGCTTTTTATATCATATAGAAAATCATAGTTTTATCTAGTGAACATTTTTTCCTGTGTCACATTGCCGTGTCATCCTGAGATAATCTTACTTTTGATAAATAATATTTGAGATAACAAACTTAGTGATAAGAAAACTTGTTATCATCGTCACAATGGGGGCGCTGCTTGCGAGTTAAATCTACAAATCTGCAAGTAACTCTAAGGATATTCAAGATATTTTTGAAATTATTTTTCAAAAACCTTCCTGGTGATATACCTAATAATATCCCAAAATTTCACGGTGATTGGATGTATGGTTTTGAATCTATAGAGTACAAACAAACAAACAGACATTCTCAATTTTATATATATAGATTATTTAACTATTTTCCATAGGCCATTGTGTGTACATTACTTGATGAACGGCCCTTGTTTATAAGCCCCTATATCCTGTCCGTTCAGGTGCAGCCTCGCTCAAATGGGCTAACATCTCGAAAAACATACTTGGAAATATTTTCTTATCGATTAATTAATTTAGTTCTTTTTATCTTGAATGAAAATATAAATTTGATAATTATTCCGAAAGATGGAGCTTATTATTATCAGGAGTTCAATTGTATGTATCAGCTTTTCTAATTATATCACCTTTATAAAATATCAGCAAGCAAATCTAATACAAAAGCTTACTATAAATGTTTTAGATCATCATTATGTAAGGACCAGTCAACAAGTGAATGACTTTGAGATGAAAAGTAAAGCCAGTTCAATTTCTATTCCACTGCCTATGTAAATAACACAAGATGATTATTACCTTACGCAATTGGGAGAATCTGTATGGGGTAAGTCCCTAATAAAGGCTTTTGTGTGTAATTATATCACCTTTATCTGTTAAATATTTAATTATATTTCTTTGATTGGTTTTCATCAGTAAGAAGTTTTTGTTGATAGATGATGTGTGTTTTCAAATTAAATACCCAGGTAGCCCTTAATTTACAAATATAAACTTTATTTTCTGAAAACAGTTAATATTTATCAAAATATAAATATTTTTATCGACATATCGCTGATATCTCTTTCTCGTTTATCAAAAGAGTAATTATAATTGTAGAACGACATTTGAAAATTATCCCGCATGTGTTTCTTTTGAACGAAAATCGAAATTTATTTTAAGGAGAAATAACGGTTATTTCTAACCTTAGGGATGAAGTATGAAAGGATGAATTGTGAAGAGTAATGATGAACGGAAAAATAAAGTGTCCAGAGATGGGAATTCCCGTTTATCATTACTCTTCACAATTCATCCTTTCATACTTCATCCCTAAGGTTAGAAATAATCGTTATTTCTTCTTAAATAAATTTCGATTTTTCGTTCAAAAGAAACACATGCGGGATAATTTTCAAATGTCCTTCTACAATCATAAGCTGCATTATATTTTATTAATAATTATCATCATCCATGGTGAAATACCTAATAGTTATAGTTAGGAATCAATCTTCAATATTTTAATATTTACTTATATTGTTTCACAGAAATATTCAATGTTTAGAGTATTTCAAACGAACATACTTTTTTCTAAATTATCTTATTAGTCTCTTTAGAAATAAACTAAAGGTGTAGGTGATACAGCAGATAACAATCTTTGATGAGCTAAGGTGGGCAGATCATATATTTTCATTATTTGAATCTTATGGATTGCATCTTTGCCTCCTTTTATGCGTTTCTTTTTTGAAAGCTACAAATTGGACACAATATTATTCGCCATTTTTTTCAAAATTTTCTCCTTAAAATAAATTTCGATGTTTCGATCAAAAGAAACATTTGCGTTATAATTTTCAAATTTCGATCTACAAGTATAAGCCGCATTATATTGTATTATAAATTACTTTATATAATATTTACCATCAGAAAAATATATCCAGGGTAGCTTAGTGGACATGGTTTCTGCCCGGTAAGCGGAACACTGTGGGTTCGATTCCCATCCCTGGACACTTTTATTTTTCCGTTTATCATTACTCTTCACAATTCATCCTTTCATACTTCATCCCTAAGGTTAGAAATAATCGTTATTTCTCCTTAAAATATATTTCGATTTTTCGATCAAAATAAACATTTGCTGCATAATTTTCAAATTTCTATCTACAATCATAAGCCGCATTAGCCGTGACTTAAATTTGAAAAAAAAAAGATAGGTGTTAATATCAATAAATAGTTTGATAAGCTCTTGCGTTCATAAAATTATGAATAAATTAGGCTCATATGGACGTTTCGTATTTACAAACAATTCTTGCACTATACTCTTATAAGTTATGACCACTTTCCTTTCTTTCATTCAGCTATCAGAAGTAGAAATAGAATTATCGAGAACCATAATATCTGTCGATGGTAGCGAAATTAACCTAGAGAAAATTGATTGTACTTTTGCCCAGCGGAGGTGTTATGGCAATTTATTTGGGAGCGCGTCTATAGTTCTTGTTGGCGCCGACGTCAATTATTATCTAGAATTAATTCTGCGATGCTGTTTGTCTCCCGTTGCCACCCTCGCCTTGCTTTTTCCAATTAACCGAAGTCTTTAATTAAAAGTTGGGTAATTGTTTCCGAGTAATAACACATAAATTTATGTTAGCTTTCGCATAATAAATTTTGAAGTTGCGACGTTTCTAGGATAACTAATTTTGAACGTAAATATGATCCTTTAGAAGTTATAGTTTTATGTCTAGACTTAAAAAAACTGTTATTTTATATTGATATATTTTGTATGTTTCATAAAATATTTTTGATCAAAGTCGGGACATTTATTTTGTATAGCTTTCGTTTTAAAATGTATATTACCCTTTCTGTGAAAGAGAGCGATATTTTGACATTGATTAGAGGAGTGTTTAGTTATCAAAATTATTTAATTTATAATTATCATTTAAGAAATCAGACCAGGGCTGAAATGGGGGAGGTAAAGTTAATCTGCTTTGTACTACTGTGTAAACATTATTAATTTTTCTGCAAAAAAATGAAGGATAAATACTATTTTAAACATATGCCCCTCTTTTAAAAATTAGATATTGATTCATTAACTAACAAAAGCAATAGGCTAGTCGTCGATTTCATATCCACTGAATCAATAAAAATATTTGCAGAAAGCACATCTAAAATAGCTGATCTCAATGCAAACATCATGTCTACCTTCAACCAAAGATGACGATCTTTGGAATGACTTCAGACAATATTGAGAGGAGGAGCAAATTGAGAAGGAAATTATATTTCTTCCTATTTAGTATATTTTATTAGAGAAAAACCTATATGCATTTTTTAAACTTAATTACAAAGACCGATAAAGTGTTCATATTTATCATCAAGTTACCAAGTCTATTGATTAGGCTCTGCTCGAGCACGGACATATTATAATTGATTATCTCTGCTTGCGCTTCTTGCGCGCGCAAAAATAGTATTTTTGTTTACGGCAGTTTTAATCACAGCACAAACGATACTAAGTGCTCCGTTTTTTTTCGAAATCTGAAAAATGTACAGATTCACACTCACGGAAAAGAGTGGCGCTAACACTTCTAAAGCTCTATTATATGTATAAAACTAGCGGACATCGCTAATTCAATAAAATGTGTAGTCATTAGAATATGGTTCTGCAGAAATTCCTACAATATATTTTTGAAATAAGGATCCTCAAATCAATATAAAATACTTTTCGACTTGTACGGACTCTGTCTGGAAACGTCCCGCAAAGAAAAATGTAAACTTGTGAACGCTGGGCATACCTAACAAGATAACCCAAGCTGAAACTTCAACTATGTGTTTTTGCATCGTTATCTAGTCAGATTTCCAAAGTTTTATGACATTCAGTGTCATTTGTTCTCATATTCCGATGTATGCCCTCAGATTGTATCACAATCACACCATTTGGCTTGGTGCTAACCTGTATCATAGTTATCTTAATTCTAGTACGATTGGCATGCAGCCTGATTGGTACAAAGAATGTTTCGAAGAACGATTATAAAGATTTTAAACAATTTAATATTATCCTGGTGTGGAAATGACATCTACCCACATATTCTCATGTCCAGCAATGGCCGTAGTTTTTCAGGAAATTGACATGGACCCAGAACAGCAGCTTCCCAACCTAAGATAGAGAACATGACGACTGCAGTGATAGAAATGCACGGAGATATCTGAAGCTCTTCATTGGACACGACAACAATAACAAACAATTTAATTTTAATCCGTCAAAAAGGCAATACATAGACAATAATTCAATAGATTAATGTAAAATTATAGAAGAGGGTATTTACATTAGGTACAGTTAGGAAGTATCTCCAAAAGATGAAGAGCTTTCCGCCATATAACACTGATAGACAAAACTTAAGGAAGCTGTACATTATAGCATATATATATCGGGATTCAGAAAATATCTGAATCCCGATATATATATGCTATTAGGTACAACTTCCTTAAGTTTTGTCTATCAGTGTAATCAGGGGGGTTTTCATTAACCCCGTGACCTCGACTCCCTCAAATACGAGGTGTGTTCAAAAGGTATCGCGAATTTTGAATTTTCGCGGGTTACGTATATTCGAATTTCGATCTTTTTGTGGCTTTATGTTGGTACTCATGTCTCTCACTTATGCCGACAAGCTCGGCCATTTTGAATGTTCACTTAATTGTTGACAGCTGCTTTGCTTGCAGGTGTTTTGGATTGTCTTCGATTTTTACCTATTAAAAAAATGGATCAAAGAACCTGTATCAAATTTTGTGTGAAAAACGAAATTAAGTGCGCGGATGCATTTCGAATGTTGACTGTGGCATACGGAGAAGCTACCTTGGACCGAAGCAACGTTTATCGGTGGTACAAAATGTCCCAGAAGGCCGAGAAGATGTGAACGACGAAGAGCGTGCCGGACGCCCCAGCACTTCAACAACAGATGAAAAAATTAATGAAGTGGAGAAAATGATATTGGCCAATCGTCGAATCACCGTTAGAGAAGTTGCTGAGGACCTAAACATATCGATTGGCTCGTGCCATTCGATTTTTATCAATAATTTTTGGGCATGAGACGGGTCGCCGCGAAATTCGTACCAAAATTGCTCAAATGCGACCAAAAACAGCATCGCATGAACATTGCTAATGAAATATTGGACTCTGTCCGCGACGACCCGAATTTGCTTCAGAGGGTCATAACTGGTGACGAAACGTGGGTTTATGGTTATGACGTGGAAACCAAAGCTCAATCATCTCAATGGAAGCTGCCGCACGAACCAAGACCGAAAAAAGCGCGCCAAGTTCGGTCGAATGTGAAAGTTTTGCTGACAGTTTTCTTCGATTGCAGGGGCGTGGTGCATCATGAGTTCTTGCCACAGGGTAGAACGGTCAATAAGGAATATTACCTGCAAGTTATGCGCAATTTGCGCGAAGCAATCCGCCAGAAACGCCCGGATTTGTGGAAGAACAAAAATTGGCTTTTGCACCACGATAACGCCCCTGCTCACACGTTGCTTGTGCGCGACTTTTTGGCCAAAAACAACACACTAATGATGCCGCAGCCACCGTATTCCCCAGATCTGGCCCCCTTTGACTTTTTCTTGTTTCCTAAACTGAAGAGGCCCATGAAAGGACGACGTTACGCTACGCTTTATGAGATAAAGACGGCATCGAAGGAGGAGCTGAAAAAGATTTTAAAAAATGATTTTTTGAAGTGCTTCGAAGATTGGAAAAACCGTTGGCACAAGTGTATAATATCTCATGGGGATTACTTTGAAGGGGACAAAATAGGTATTCATGAATAAATAAATAATTTTTGAAAAAACACAAAGGTCGCGATACTTTTTGAACACACCTCGTATAGCGGTCATAGCAGCCATAATAAATCGATTTCCATAAGGCAATTATCAATCGTTCATATATAAATTATTTAAAATTCCATATATAAAATCCTTATTAATCAACTAATAGTAATGTATGAGAGAGGGTGTTATTGTATCATGAAAAAAAAAACAAGATAGAATCATTAATTTTACTACATTAAAATTCCTACTTGTATAATTATCTTCAGCCTAAATTTGCTATTGGTAAATATATTTCAATCTATTAAAATATAATATTTGTCTGAAAAGAATAAATATGATACATCAATATAATTTAAAATAATAACCACACGGCTACATCTTATTCAGTGAACTATAATACAAACATACCTCCTGTTTATTATTAGTTGAATAAATTTATTTTAGACAGTATTAGGCCATTCTTAGATTTTATTCTATTGAATATTTGAATAATTTATTTTGGCTTCTGGGCAAAATATGAAGGTTTTGAGATATTTACAACCCATTTCTATACAGAATTAATTAGAATATAGGCAAAGGGAGAGTAGAAATTGTTTTTATTTTAATTGGTATTCGATTCCTTGTGTGCTAGTGCTCTATATATATTTTTTATAGAAAATATTTGTAAAAGATGTAATTCATAATGGGTTCCAAATTAATTTATCTGACACATTCTAATAATAGTAAATATTTATATTCTTTATAGAGTCAATAATAATTGAAATGGATATTAAGTAAAATAATTGCGTTTGTTTGAAGTAAAGTATAATTGTTGTAGGTAAAGTATCATTGGGGTTAAAGTGTCATTCTTGTGGGAAAGGTATCATTGTTTCGGATAAAGTTTCATTGTTGCGGATAAAATAATCATTAATGTGGGTGAAGATTCATTGTTGTGTGTAAAGATTCATTGTTGGGATGAAGTAGCTATTGTTTTGCATATAGTTTCATTATTGCCGATAAAATAGTCATTTTTAGGGTAAAGTTTCACTGTTGTGGGTAAAGTTCCATTGTTATGTATAAAGTAGTCGTTGTTGTGAATGAAATTTCATTGTTAGGGATGAGGTAGTCATTGTTATGGATAAAATTTCATTGTTGCGGATATAATATTCATTTTTTCTACAGGTAAACTCCGTATAATTGGTATAATTGTATAACGAATCAAAAGTTTTACGAAGGAGCATCTTTTATTATACTTGTGCTAGCTTCCGAACCTTTCGGTTCTTCAACAGGCGTGGCTAGTATGACTATACTAACAGGGTATAAGCGCGCTTGAGCCATTATATACAACATATAAATTTACATGCGAAGTGATATTTCAAATATAATTAAAATAGAAATAGGAATTATGACTATGAAATATAAAAATAAAACTATGCAAATGAACTTAAAGAATTTTTAAAATTTAGATAAAACTTTGGAAAATACATTTATATACGCTAAAAGTTAAGTAAATCATAATTTTACTTAACTTTTAGCGTATATAAATATATTTTCCAAAATTTTATCTAAATTTTAAAAATCTTTAAGTTCATTTGCATAGTTTTATTTTATATTTCATAGTCATAATTCCTATTTCTATTTTAATTATATTTGAAATATCACTTCGCATGTAAATTTATATGTTGTATATAATGGCTCAAGCGCGCTTATACCCTGTTAGTATAGTCATACTAGCCACGCCTGTTGAAGAACCGAAAGGTTCGAAAGCTAGCACAAGTATAATAAAAGATGCTCTTCCGTAAAACTTTTGATTCGTTATACAATTATAATATTCATTGTTGTGAGTAAAGTTTCATTGTTAGGGATGAGGTAGTCATTGTTATGGATAAAATTTCATTGTTGCGGATATAATAATCATTGTTGCAGATATAATAATCATTGTTGAGGATATAATGTTAATTGTTGTGACTTGCTTTATTGTTGTGGGTGAAATATCATTGTTGAGCATAAATAGCCATTGTTGTGGGTAAAGTTTCATTGTTTAAATAAGGTAGTCGATGTTGTGGGTGATGTTTAATTGTTGGGAATAAATTTGTCATTGTTGTGGATAAAGGAACATTGTGGATAAGCATGTGTGTTGTTTGGGTGTGTTTGTGTGAATAAATATACCACTAGAAAAGGAAAGGTGGCACCCAGAAAGGTCGTATAAAAGGTCAATGAAATTGTTCAAGAAACTCAAATATGACGAAAACATATCGGCCATTCCGGTCTTTGATTGGACAACAAATCCGCTCTCTTTGACTTCACCATCAGCATATATGCTGGGGTTTTCTTAGCCCAGAACACAGGTAACAGAAGACATGATTAGGAGCAGGGAATAGAACATTAGCAGCAAAGCAGATTGGTCAGGAGTCAGGTGTAGTCCCATTAACCAGCGATCCTAGGACTTCCCTTAGTCCATCTCACCTTCCCGAATACCGCCCCATACACCCATACTCCTATGCCTGTGGATTCCTTTTATATTCAGTCTAGTGCTCTTCCACTTTGGCCCATGACTGTAAGTTGGATAAGGATCCTACTGCGACGTTATCAGCTCCAGCAACAAGAAACACTTAGCTTCAAACAAAATACACCCGGAAAAGGTAGGGCGGCACTCAGAAAAGTCGTAAACAGGTCGTTAACATTGTCCAATCAGCTAAGACATACTGGTCATGCCAGTCCTTGATTTTGCACACGGACGGACAACAAAGTCCACCCTCTCGAGCGTCACCATCAGCTGAGTTTCTTCTGAGATTAAAATAGAATCAGTAAGTCAGTAGCGGAAAATGGTCACCATGCTGCCCCATTACCAGCGATCCCAGGACTCCCTCTTAGTCTGTCTCACCTTCCCAGGTGCTGCCCGCCTAAACCGAGATAACCATGTTCCTGTGAATGTTGTATTCTTTTGTCTTCAGGCTAGTGCGCTCTCCCACTTTGGCCCATGACTGCAAGTTGAATGAGGAGTGTACTGTGAAGATTTCGGCTCTATATTTCCCAACATATATATATATTAGATGATATAAAAGCATATATTGTATTGAATAAAAGATGTATTTGTCAATATTTCGGTTGGCTGAACGCCAAATCTTTATCAAGGCATTACATTTTTGTATAAACAAATAGTGGCAAATAAGTATTTATTCAATCCAATATATGCCCTTTTATTATCTGATGATTTAAATATGGGTTGCTTCATTTTCAGAACAATATAATATATATAAACTTAGATAAAATTATTACTTTCTGAAAGGTTTATTCATAATTATTTACATTAGATAGTTATTTCAATATATTTAAAAAGAAATAAATTCAATATTGATATATCATTTACTTTATTAAAACTTGCAACATAAGTTTAAAGCTGGCATTCGTACTAGAACCGTTCGTTGAACGTGCTAAAAAATCTAATAAAATAAATTTAAAGAGTTTATAACATTTAACTATAACTTAATTTAAATTATATATATATAATGAAATATTTTCTCTCGGAGAGTCAGGAATATTTCAAATAATGGCATAATAAATCTGAATTTAGTTCGAGGTCTGTATGTAAAGATATAAAAATCGTAAAACAATAAAATGTAAAAATTATCAAAACAGAAAAACATTCAATCGCCTTAAAAATAATTCCATTTTTCCTAATAAACATCTACTTTAATTCTCTCTCTTTCCATTTTTCCTAATACATTTATTTCTCTCTCTCTCTCTCTTTTCAGAAGTTCAATAAAACAGCCTTAAAATTTCCTTTTCTGAGGCTTTATATAGTTCCGGTGTCATATTTTGTTGGCTATCATTAATATTTTCGAAATTTCTTTTAAATTTCTTTTTAGTTTGGGGAACAGAAAGAAGAGTCTCTTGGGGATAGATATGGAGATAAGGTGCATGGGGAAGCTCTGGGATGGATTTTTTGTCCAAAAGTTGATATCACCAAAGAAATTTGGGGCCTAGCTTTGTCATAAAGAAAACAATCTTATGTCTCCCACAAATCATGCCTATTTCTGCGACTTTAAATGGAAAATTAACATAATCATTTTTATAATAATGTTGAATAAATTCTGTTCTTGAGGCAAAAAAAATTATAATCTCAATCAGATCCCTCTTTAATAAAAATGTCACCAACTTTCGAAATCACGACAGCTTGCGATATATTTATATATACTTGTATGTTTTTGAAAATAGAGCCATCCATAAATAAATCTTTAATTAAAAAGGCATATATTGGATCAAAATATTGTCAGTAGAACAGAGTTCCCTGGTATTCTCTCTTAACTTGGCTAGTAGGACCGGTCGGGACAACAGCGGCGCCACGTGGAACGTGCTGGCTCGTGCCGCGTGAAGATTAGTTTTACGTCTCTCGCTCTAACTCTTGAGTCGACTCGGCGCATGTATAGCATAACCCTTATTTTATATTTAACATCTTTCATATAACTAATTGAATAAATATTTATGGTAATTACTGAGCCTATTTAATTAGTTATATGAAAGATGTTAAATATAAAATAAGGGTTATGCTATACATGCGCCGAATCGACTCAAGAGTTAGAGCGAGAGACGTAAACTGTTCTTCACGCGGCACGAGCCAGCACGTTCCACGTGGCGCCGCTGTTATCCCGACCTGTCCTACTAGCCAAGTTAAGAAGGAAAACCAGGAAACTCTATTCTCCTGACAATATCATTTATTTTACCAATATTTCAGTTGGCTGAACGCCAACCTTTTTCAAGGTATTATATTATGTGTCAACAACAAACTCAGCGCCACATAACGTCAATAAAACTTAATTCTATTGACGTTATGTGGCGCTGAGTTTGTTGTTGACATACATTAATATGTTATAATACCTTGAAAAAGGTTGGCGTTCAGCCAACTGAAATATTGGTAAAATAAATGATATTTTGATCCAATATATTTAAATTATATATGTGTGTGTGTTATATACATATATATGTACATAGAGGGTCACGTCTTCCTTTAATTAATATATAGCATTAATTTATAGCATGGAAAATACCTATTCTATAGTCAGTGTAGCGAGAGTGACCGCAACAACCAATATCATACCACCACCGGTGATAGAAGTAGAACAGCCCAGGAGGTATTATACCCGGCCTGATATTTTATAGGCTACGTGCTCTCTTTCCCGACCACGTCTAGAAGCTATTGATTGCTTCAACTCTCCCCATATTTCTATAAAATTTTATTTATGAAACTCTCTACTATTCTCTCAAAATATTAGTCCCTATTTATACCCAGGTGCATATTATAGTATATTACCACTAAAATATATCAAGTAGGAACTAATTAAATACAGGAGTATTGATTGTTCTTCGAATTAAAGGTTCTTCGGCCAGTATAAATATTTTTATTACCTCAATGTTTCGAATCTTTTGTTCTCGTCAGGATCAAACAAAAATTAAAACATTTGGCAAGGCGTTAATTTTAATTAGTGTTTGCTGCTGACGAGGACAAAAAGATTTTTGTCGAAACGTCGAGATAATAAAAATATTTACATTGGCCGAAGTAACTTTAATTTGAAGAACTTTGAATGCCGGCCAGGCAGCCTCTATCTTTACGACAGGGGTATTGATATTTATATAATTATTCGCACAGGTATAATGTTAATTAAGGGTATTATGAATATTTATATCATTTGCGAGTTTATTTATGTAATAAATTTACAAATTTGCAGGCGGTTTTATATTTTTTTTACTTTATTCGAATATACCTCTGAATCATTACTTCGAATAGCATATGCAGACTGTGCACTTTTGCATGTATTGACAAGATCTCAATAAAATTATATCAATTGTCAAAATTATCAATATTCGAATATTATTAATCCAACACATTAACCATACACACAATGCGTAGTAAATAATTCGGTTAATTTGCAAAGAGTATATTTTATTTGCTATTTTACCCTTTTTGAAATTTTATTGGCCAATCTTTGAATAAAAAATTACGATTTTAAAAATGGAAATATTTTTTAAAAATTACAATTCTTTATAGTTATATAAATTGACTAAAATTTCATAAGATCCAAAAAACACACAAAATATTAATTCTGTAAATATTCCTAGATAAATCAAAATAGTAGCATAATGAACCAAGCAAAGTACCAAATATCAGGTACAAGGTAGAAAGGATTGCTAGTATGGATTAATAACAAGACGACAAAGTACATACACAAAGGAGAGAGAAGTAAAACACTATCATAATCCAAAGAAAAAAACACAGTACTAAGTACACAAGGCTAAAACAAGTCCCTAAACGCCTGAAGCGATTTACATCCGAGAAAAGTAAACTTTTGCCCATCATTAGGAGTCGAATGTAACACTAGAACACCGCTTACTACAATTCCTAAATTAATAAAAAATAACATGAATTCTTTATTTGAGTCGCTTCCTCAATATTTAATCAATCTGGCTGAAGTTTTAACAGGATAGATAGTTAAGACTTGGAAGGAGTATTTGTCACATTTTATAGCATGGAAATTTCAACTCAATCAAATATTGGACTAAAAGCTGTTAAATTCCAACTTCCTGCTAACTTTTACAAAGTTCTCCTCGAGTGAATGTTGGATAAAAGAATAATTTTCAGCCAATCAAACACGCTGCACTGATATAATATGCATAATCATTTTCTGGCTAAAATTAAGTAAATGAGTGTCCAATATATAATATAATGATATACATTATAGCTTTTTGACGCATTGTTTATTACTTAAATTTATTAGGTGAGAGAGAAAACACCATCGCAATAGGGTTTAAGGCTGTTTGTCGTTATAACCTCATTCTTTGAAAAGGTCAATGTTTTCTAGTATATATAGCATTAATATGGATTATAATCTACTTTTAAAACACTTAATAGATAAAATATTTAATCTATATTAAATATAAACAAGGTTTTGAAATTATTTAATAAAACAAGGTATAAAGTTAAACTTGAATTAAAAGGTTTTAAAAATAAAGAATAAAAAAAATCAAAAGGAGAGAGGATCATAAATTTTTCACTTGGCAACCTAGCTGGTCAGATCGAAGCCACATGGAGAGTATTTCTCAGGAAAATGACACATTAGTCAATAGGGAATTGGCTCCAATTCGAGAATAAAATTTCAAAAGAGTAATACTTCAAATTCTTTGGGGAATTTCTCGTGAAAAGAACTTCCGATATATCACAAACATTGCGCATTTTATTTTTTTCCTCGTTTATAGAAATCTGAAAATTCGATTGATGAATATTTTGATAAAGCAAGGCTATTACTTTTAAAAGAGATGTCTCGTTTATTGTTACATATATAAATTTGGCTTCAGGTCAAGTTGCTTTGACACACAATTCAAATAAATTGAGAGTTATATAATGCTTTTTATATTTTATTTTAAAATAATCACTTGAAACGACGCGTTTGACTCTGTATTTCTTATTTCTGTTAAATTTTATGCAACCATTAACACAATAAAAAAAGTAATACTAATATTTAATATTGATAAAAAAAATTAATTTATGACGTTGAAAAGAGCTTGTGTTTGGCATGTAAATTCTAATTATTATATAAAGTGTGAGGACAATAATACGTTTTTATATTATAAGAATAAACAACACAAATATCTCCAACATGGCATCAGTAGTTTTATCCATACCAACCCTCTTCTTCCAGTTATTATAATTGGCAATAAAAAGATGAAAAAAGAAAAGGTATAATTCACCTTTAACAACGAAAACTGACATTTTCTGGACATGTGATGCGCGGATCAGCAGGAGAGACATTGCTGACAGTGTTGTAGGGAAAGCTCCTGGGGAAGAGATCGAGGGGAAGGAGATAACGGGGATACATACACGATCTAAAACAATGGACTGGATGACACGATATGAAAAGGATGGCGGAGGAAATATGGAGAGACCATGTGGCCCACCCTCAGTAGAGGAAGGCATTGAAGGAAGGAAGTATGGAGAGACTATGTGGCCCACCCTCAGGAAAGGAAGGCATTTTGAAGGAAGGAAGGAATTCACCATTAGTTATAATCGTAGAAATATTTTGAGGTAAATATGCAAGAAGGAGAAGCAAATTTATAATAATAATATTTCACACACACACACATATATTGACGTTTCTGAATTTTGTAATTAATTTTGTAATTAATTTTTCATTGATTTCTAATATGTAATCAATAACTTTTATCATCATTAAAAAAAAAGAACAATTAATAAACAAAAGAACAACAACATGGTAAATTTGCCTCTTTATTTAAAACAAACAAACAAATTAGATAAAGATTTAAAATAAAACATTTCTTTAAAAGTTAAAGCAAAAATAAAACGTTACATAAAATATTTGGCGCAGCTACGAAAGGATTAAAAATATAAATCAAAAAAGGCTTCGACGAAAGAAAAAGTAAGTACAATGGCAGTAAATGTAAACAAATTAGAGAAATTTAGCGGTGATAAAGGTTCAATTCGGCCTGAATCATGGCTTAAACTATATGAATTGGAAACTAATAAACTAGATGAAGTTGATAGAATCAATAATCTAATTTATTATTTATCAAAAGATGCTTTAGAATGGTTTGCTGATGAAATATTGAGCAACGCATCCATTAAAAAATGGGATACTGTTAAACTCAAATTAATTCAGCGCTTTGGTTATAAAGTTGAAAGCCCTATAGTTGCAGCATCAAAAAGAAGACTTAAAAAAGAAGAAACTGTGGAAGATTATTTTAGAGATAAAATTAGATTATTAAATCAAACAAGCCTCAATAATGTCGAGAAGCTAAAAATGTTAACGGATGGATTGCCATTAGATTGGAAAAATTATCTCGTAACAGCCCAGCCTAAAGATCCATCACATTGGATGCAGATTGCCATGGAGATTGAACAAAACAATAATCAAATAAGGCAACAACAGAGAAGTAAAACCAAGGTTTTTAATATAACTACACCTGCAGTCTCAAAAAATTGCCCATATTGGTGTCCTATTTGTAAGAAAAAAGGATTGTATTTTAAACATTGGATAAGTGATTGCAAAGATTATGATCCTAATTATAAAGACAAGCTTAAACACCAAGCAACTAATATCACCACAGATGTTAAACAAACCATAGCTGATTCACTTTGCATAGCAAATACCAATTTTCCTTATAGATTTGTTAATGTTGAAGTTTTACTTAATAATATTCCAGTTTCATCTTTTATTGATACCGGGTCAACTATTTCATTAATGAGCTGTTCGCTTTTAAAACAACATAAGTTAAAATTGAATGTAAACGATAGAATCAAAATTAAACAAGTAGATAGTTTTGCATATACTTTAGGATCAGTAGAAGTATTTTTGAAAATCCATTCTAAATTTGTCAGGTGTAAGCTTCATGTAGTGAAAAACTTTAGCTATCCATTGCTCATTGGACTTGATGTAGCAGGAAAAATTGGATTAATAATTGACACAAAAGACAAAGCGGTGTATGTTAAAGGAAATGAATGTTTTTATATATCTCCTGAAACGCATCTTCTATCTGTTCAGCAAAAAGAGCTTAATCAATTACTTAAAGAAAATCAAGCATTGTTCAGCCAGCATGAAACTGACATCGGAAGGATTGCTGTTCAACACAAGATCCATACAATTGAACATCCACCCATCAGTTGTAGACCATATAGAAGACCACTTGCCGAATATGATGAAATAAAAAGACAAGTTGAAGAATTGAGTAAAAAGGGACTAATAAGAGAATCTCAGTCACCTTGGGCCTTCCCCGTAGTGTTGGTCTCTAAAAAGGATGGTTCACAAAGGATGTGCATAGATTACCGAAAACTGAATGCAATTACAATTGATGACAAGCAGCCTCTTCCATACATCCAAGATATGTTTGATCGTTTACATAATGCGAAATACTTCACAACACTTCACATAGCATGGGGCTATTGGCATGTTGAAATACATCCAGACTCTGTTGAGACAACTGCTTTCATTACAAATGACGGGCATTATGAATTTTTAGTTATGCCATTTGGCTTGAAAAATGCTCCAAGTACTTTTCAGCGAATAATTCAGCATATTATTGGAAATCTTCTTTGGAACGGTGTTTGTAATTATCAAGATGATATTCTAATTTACAGCAGTACTTTTAAAGATCATATTGAACTCATGAAGAAAATATTTGACAAGCTTAAAGAAAACAATATCAAACTCAAGTTGAAGAAATGCTCCTTTGCAAAACAAGAAATAAGATATTTAGGTCATATCATATGACATAACAAGATTAAACCTGACCCTGAAAAAACAAAGGCAATAAATGAGTTCCCTCAACCTAAAACAGTGAAGCAAGTAAGGCAGTTTTTGGGTTTAGCAGGTTACTACAGGAAATTTATTCCTAAATTTAGTGAAATTGCAGATCCTTTAACAAGCCTCACAAAAAAAAAATAAGTTATTCAAATGGACTACTGAAGTTAACAAATCATTTCAGGAACTAAAGTCTCATTTATCCACAGATCCAGTTCTTTCTATATATGATCCTTCATTACCATGTAAGCTTTATACAGATGCATCTAAACTGGGAATTGGTGCTATTTTAGCTCAAATTGGAAATGATAATCAAGAACATGTAATTTCCTATTATTCAAGGAAACTTCTACCACATCAACAGAACTATTCTGCATTTGAGTTGGAATGCTTTGCTGTAGTTCAATCAGTTTAATACTTTGAAGTTTATCTTGAGAACAATACATTTGAAGTCATTACAGATCATTCGGCTTTGGAATGGCTCTTCAACGTAAAGAAACCAAAGGCAAAATATCTCCGATGGATAATTGAATTATCAACCAAGTCAATGAAAATAGTTCACAGATCAGGATCAAAGCAAACGCATGTTGATGCATTATCAAGATCACCAGTGTCATTTCATATATCAATCCCCACTCTTCGACTACACCAACAAAAAGCGGATCTCAGTTTTGTAAAGAACTCTCATATTCATCGAGATCTTATTATGGTGAAACATAATGGAGTTCTAAAAACAGTTGTTCCAGAATCATTCCAAGAAGAAATTCTCAAAGAATACCACGATAATCATTCTCACCCCTCAATTAACAAGACAGTAAGATTGATAACACCATTTTATTGGTGGCCGAATGCTATCAGATGCATCAAAGACTATGTTCGCTCATGTAAAATATGTCAAATAACTAAATGCAGTCATAAACCATTTATTGGAGAATATGTTGCACCAAACTCTGATCTGAAACCACTGGAATTAATATCAATGGATACTATTGTGCTAGGCTCTGCAGCAAATGAAACCAAGCACAAATACATTCAAGTAATAATTGACCACCTAACAAGATTTGTTTGGGCTTTCCCTACTGTCACCAACACTTCTCAAGCAGTAATTCAATGTTTAGACAAAATCAACAGAACTGTTCCGCAAATCAAATGTATTTTAACCGACAACGGAAAGAATTTTACATCAAAAGAATTTAACAAGTTTTTGAATGAGCATCAAATTCAACACACCTATTCGACGCCATATCATCCGCAGAGTAATGGACTGTGTGAAAAGATGAATGACACTATACTCACCAAATTAAGAACAAACCTTCAAGAGAATCCAAGACTAAAATGGTCATCATTACTTGCCAAAATTGTGAAAGATTATAATAGCACACCCCATGATGTCACTGGGTTTTCTCCAAATTTCCTACTTTTTGGTGATTGTGCAATACCAGAATTTTCTGAATCACCACATTTCACCATAGAAAATGCAAGGAAGAAAGCAATAGAAAATAGCGCAAAGCATAGAGAAAAGTGGAAAGCACGACACGATGAAAAACATCCGCAGTCGTCATTCAAAGTTGGTGATCTGGTCCTTCGTAAAATAGCTAGTAATGATCCAAGTATGGTCAAAACATCCCCAAAGTATGAGGGTCCTTTTCAAATAACAAGAATAATATCTAGTGTTACGTGTGAATTATTGAAAGATGATTCCTCCTTGGTTAAAGTTCCTGTGTCACAATTGAAACCATTTATTTTGCGAAAATAAATCCTTCAAGCCGATGGATATGACACATTTCTGAATTTTGTAATTAATTTTGTAATTGATTTCTAATATGTAATCAATAACTTTTATATCATCATTAAAAAAAAGAACAATTAATAAACAAAAGAACAACAACATGGTAAATTTGCCTCTTTATTTAAAACAAACAAACAAATTAGATAAAGATTTAAAATAAAACATTTCTTTAAAAGTTAAAGCAAAAATAAAACTTTACAATATATAGTATATTTTAAACTGTATAATAATGACACTTTTAATATATGTCACATATCTTCCAATTAGTTAGAGCCGATACTTCCGATTTTACCCTTCTATTAAAATGTACACTGTTCCTATTTGCTACCACCCCCATATTTTGTATATATACTATATCTTTATAAAATGAAAGGATTTAAAAGCACGAATGTTTCTTTTATGCATAATACAAACTTCTACTGTCCTTAATGCGATGAAAAAATATATTGGGAGGGCTTGGCTCATCAGTGGTGAACCCTCCCAGCGGTTTCGCCAATTTAATCCACCAGACCGCTTCTAAGAGCTCTAATACTGTATTGGACGTAACAATTATTCCGCCTTCTACATGCTATCTGATAAGCATTTTAAGGCTCATACTGTATTGGACGATTCTGCTTATATACGCAGCACTGAAGGATGGAATCTCAGAAATGGTTTTTAAGAAAACTATGGACATAAGCTTATAGGACAAGTAGAATTACATTCAAATATTTGCATCGAGCAATGCTCTTCCGCAAACAATAAAGACAAGGCCAGTTAGGCATAAATTAACACAAAGCAATAACGCGCCATCTATACATATAAAATGAAAGGATAGAAATGAAAGGTATTTAAACTAAAAATTGTGACTTCAAAATAAAAAGCCAAAGGGAGTGGTCAGCTGGAGACAGCTGCGGGCCAGAGGGGAGGAAATGGACGACGTCCAGATGCCCCCCCCCCCCCCCCCCCCCCCCCCCCATATATGAGTGTTAATGATATATGTTATTTATGTATATTATAAATATAAATGTTATTTATGTATAATTTTTTTAAGCAAAGGCTGTTTTTTCATTCAGAGTCAATATTATAGCAGTGATATTACAATTTTATAATTCCAAAATTTGCAAAATGTTTTGCTGTTTGTTCAATTTTAGTATTTGACAAGGTATATGTTATTCTATATATTCAGCTACCAACTTGCCAAATTTTTCAATGGTTTATCCAGTAATTTTGGTGGAGAAGAGTAACAAACAATAATTTATCTTGAAATGAATAGACTCAGTAGGGAGTGAAAGTCTGCCCCAATATATTGTAGCAAAATATTTATTATTTTATAAACATAGTTTCATTTTTATGGTTATATGTTGCTACTATGTAGACTTTCTTCATTCCTTATCTTTTGTTTATCATTCATAGTTTGTTCTTGCCTTAAATAAAATTACTGTGTCATCCTGAAGTTTGTATTTCCTAATTTCCCACGTGGTATTTTGGTGGAGATGCTAGGTAGATTAGGGAAGACAAACTGAGGATCGCCGAGAAGACCAAGAGGCCATGGGTGCTGTGATCTACATTTTCTGAGACTGGCTCCAGGATTCCACCGCCGTGTCAAAGCCAAGAATTGCTGTGATATCCTTATGTTTGTCTATCCTAATTTTCTACGTGGCAATATTATTTTATCAAATATTCGTAAAACAAACTTTCACTTGGTCAAAATTTGAGAGAATCTAGATATATAATCGCTAGTATATTTTATGATATATTCTATTATAAAATCATATGTCGACCATTGTTTAGAACACAATTTGAAATTTCCTTTCTAAAACTCTATTTGTTGATTTTAAATATTTTTTATTCTCTCCCATGCATCGAGCTACATTTTCTTTTTCTCTTCGATATTAACTGAAGGATTTTGATTGCCATTTTATTTTCAAGATGATAATTGAAATGCATTAACTATTCTTTCTCAAAGTACAATTTACCTCTCTAATTCAATTTGTGAATTTGAAAAATGATAAAGCAAATATAAATGATTACCTAAATATTTATACAAAAAAGAAAAATGAAACTTGTACAAGAGGTATTTCTTTTAATTTTATTAAAAAACAATCATTACATTATGACAAAATTAGTTTACCAGATATTTTTAATAGTTTTGCAAGTAAAACGAAATCTCATTTTTTCAAGCTGGAAACAAGTTATCTGATTTTTTGTTAAGAAAACTCGTAAATATTGAAATCAAATAAGTATACTTATGAATTACTTATGAATTTATTATGATATTTCAAATTAACTTTGAATCTTTTAAAAATTATTCGTGAATTTGTTTTTATGATAATACTTAGAAATTACTTATTCAAAACCTGATAGCAAATATATTTTTAGAATGGGATTTCATTTTTACACACACACACACACTTGTTTTTAATAAAATAATTTTTATAGGAAATAAAAATTGCATTCTATTAAAATGGAAAAAAATCTTGACCTACATTCTCTCATATATATTTCTCTTCTTAATATTCTCCCCTATTAAATTCAAATATATTTTTTAAATCTGCTTTTTCTAGAGTTAAAATTCAATTATAAACTCGTTTTCTCTCTCTCTCTCTCTCTTAATATTTCTACACTTGCCTGTCGCAAATTTAATGGAATAAATACGAATAAATATCAAAGTTCTCCCTAAACAATATTTCAAAACAACAACAAACAATAATAATAATAATAATAACGAGTCTGCCTAACATCAATATGAAGTGAACTGCGCATGCGTACCAGATAGAAAGCATAAAAAAGCCACTAGGCGGGAAAATAAAATAAACGCCAAATAAAATTTTAATAAATTTATTATAATTATTAATCTTCAAAATTATGTATATCTTCATATTACTAATATTTTTACCTGGTTTCTAGTTGACTCAATATATGGAAGTTTTACTGTTTTACTGTAAGGACGTTTCAGCACCACATCATCAGTATTATGTACTCCAACTGGTCATTCGGGGCAGGACAACAAGGTATGTTCAGCCCTGCTGACAAGATGGCCATAGTGACCATCATCAGTAGGATGCCATACTTCGTCTTCTAACAAATGAATGTGCCCTGATATCACCTGAGTAAATCTTGTCTATAATTAACCAGCAACCATCAAATGATGGGTATTTCGAGTAAAATTCCTTTCACCATCTTGTTCTTTTCATAATGGTCAATAAAGGAATTGATATTTATCAATTTTACAATATGCCATGGAAATCTAATGCTACACATGACTGGTACAGAGCAGGAGGAACAAGCACTGGTTCTGTTCTCCCAAGATATAAACAGTCTTTGATTTCCAGAATTAAGCCTGGTCATATACGGACAATGACTTTCCAAAATGGTTGCAAGGTTTTCCTACTATGTACTAAGTTCAAATCTCAACCTACGACCCCAAAACACATTATTGACTGTATTGACTCATCTATTGATGAGCTCTACTCATCCCCAGCAGACAACATTAGAAGTCTCAAGTTCTACAAGCTTGATGCTCTAATATGATTGATTGGAGATATGAAAGAAGAAGATAAGAAGACAATATGCCATCAAATCTAATGATAAAGAGGATATAAAGGATCGCTATACCGTGGGACACATGGTGTCCCATGTCTTGCTGTCGTGATGTTATAGAGGACATTGGGGAATCAGCGACTGCAGTTGGCGCATTGAAACACTAAAAATTTTCTTCGCTTCAAAAGGTGAGTATACCACCTTTTTTTCTGATGAAATAATTATTCAAGGTTTGTTCAAACTTACCCTATTACAAAAACTTATTTTCTCTTTCCTTATAATCAATTAATCTTCATTTCTCATTATGATATTATGTTTCAATTTCTCCTTTTATATTGGTTTTATTATATTTATAGAATTTCACAAGGTATCCTAGCACTTACTATATCAATAAGAACCACATATTTGAAATATAATAACTTATTCCGACATGCGCAAGATTATTGCTAATCGTTCTTCTTTTTAAATATCAATGAGATCTGACTTTTTAAATTGAAAAAAATCTTCAGAATTTTTAATATAATATTTTTAAAAGAGTCCCCGCTTATTTAAAAAAAAAAAACTTAATCAATATAGGTAGGAGGACCTAATGACTTTGATCAGGTATACAGAGTTACTCTAGTGGTCAAAATTGCATTCTAGTTTATCATATATTAACATCATCCTTTATTTGATCTTAATATTTTTCTGTACCAATTGATTGGAATAATCAATAAAATTGTTTAAATTGTATATCAGCAATAATTATAGATGTGTGTATTAATAAAATCGTTATATATGTTGCCCGTTCCTTTTAAAATAAGACAAAACATTTTCTACTGCCCTTAATGCATTGATAAAAATATCCTTATACTTGTAGATTGGTTATATTTTCAAATACAAATGGCGATTTATTACATCAAGTTTAAATTAGACTAATATTATAAAAATTATGTACAATTCAGTTATTCATTTTTATTTTGTTGTTGTCAACAGGTTGTAAAAGGGAGGAAAGGGCTAAGGGCTAGCTATCTGGTGTTGAAGGATCGACATTGAATGACAACGGACGTCCTGTTGATGAATCGATACCTGGTATCGTGGATTCAACATAGGATGGGGACTCAAGCTGAGGAGGCAACATCGTGCTGAGATACATTCAATGACGATTTTTCGATGTCAGATAGTCATGGGGAAATAGCAGAGGGGAGAGGGGCAATGACAGAGAAATAAGGGGGCAGTGGGGCAGTGGGAGGGCCAATGATGAGGTGGGAGGGTACATAGGGGAGGAGGGACTGGACCGAGGGGTTGGGAGGGACATCAATAAGATGTAAGCAGCACGGATAAAGGGAAGCTGAGCTACTACCAAGGAGGTGAAGTAGCCAACAAGGACAGCGACAAGGGCCCAAAGGGAGTTCTCTAAAGGTGAGAATACCAACATCTTAGTTAGATTTCCATGTTTGTCCGATGTATTACTACTACCACGGTATGGCGAATTTATACATCCATCTTTTTTCAGTTGGTTTGTAGTTCAAAATACTCAAAACAAATATATTCTCTCATGTCCATTTATAGATGATGTTGAATAATATTATCTATTTTTCATCATAACTGAAATTTAGTCAATTGTATCTTAATAATCGATATATTGTAGATATAAGGATTGAATGATTAGATTTTAAGATAAATGAATAATTATAAATAAAACAAAATAGGGTTTTAAAATATTACGTAATTGTCGCTAGTTTTCCCATGAGAAAGCTCAGATAAATAAGACCCCGGATATTACAGATAAAACACAAATATTGATTCATGTTTACAACGAAAAAAGCTATCGGTAAAAGTCTTCTTCTTCTTTCTTATCTCCACTCAATCATATTAAGGTATCAAGCTTGTAAAGCTTGAGACTTTTGATGGTGTCTGCCGGGGAAGAGTAGAGCTCATCAACGGATGAGTCAATACAATCAATAATGTGTTTTGGGGTTGCAGGTTGAAAATTGCACTTAGTACATAGTGGGAAAACCTTGCAACAATTCTGGAAAGTCATTGTCCGTAGATGACCAGACTTAAGTCTGGAAATCAAAGACAGTTGTTCTCTTGGGAGGACAGAACCGGTGCTTGTCCCTCCTGCTCTGTACCATTCATGCACAGCATTAGATTTCCATTCCTGCAGACATTGGGTTTTGATGGTACTCTTTCGTCTAGTTGGGTGGTAGATTCGCTGGCTTCAGGTAGGCCAAGAGCTCCAGCCTTTTTCAGAGAGTCTGCTAGCTCATTTCCAGGATTTCCAACGTGAGCTGGAAGCCATTACACTGTGACAGAGCTGTTGGCTGGGAGTCGGTTTACAGACTTAGCAATGCTCTCGGTAAAAGTAGATGTGCAAGAATAACATTGCAAAAAAATGGATCAACATTATAAATAACAGTTATAGTATATACTCTCATAGGCAATTATTTCCTTAAGTGGAGACATTTATCGAAAAGAAATGAATTGACCATAATCCAAACTCCATTGAGAGACAACTTCCAGATGGGACCATTTATCTTGAAAAGAAAAGATTCAGTATGAAGTGGATGCTAGATGCTCAAATATTATTTTAACAAATGTTCGTTAGGCATATTTTCACTAGGATAAAACCAGTCGAAGCCGTGTACATTCGCTAATGTATGTTTATGGATGTGGGTAACCGACAGTTTATACCGGTTCTTTACTGTATTCGAATGACTTTCTGATATCCCTGCACTTACTATTGAGTACAGTAAATTGGTGTTTTGAAAGAACTATGGAAATTTGCTTTTATGATTGTAGAAATGTATATCTACATAAATATTTAATGCATTGAGTAATTTTATTCTACAAATCACCAAATAAGCCTGTTAGACAGCATTATTTATATGAATTTCTACTTGAATTTTCTGAAATAAGAAAGTGCAAAGATAAATGATTTCTAAAAAATTAAAAATAAAGAACACTAAACAAACCGAAATGGATTATGAAGAAAGTTTGTTAGAATTTATTGAGTAATTTAGCTGTTTATCTCAAAATTGAAAAATTAATTTTAATTTACAGAGAGACACAGTAGATAAAGAATAGGATGATGAAGTAATTCATTATTAATAAAAATTGTCATTACTTTGAAGAAAGAAATAAATAGAGAGAAACGTGATGCAATAAAATTATCCTCTCTTTTTATTTTACTCATTAATATTGTTTATCGTCAACACACTGTTTGTAGATGATATTTACCAAACCTTTATAGGCCTCAAATATTTATCTTTTCATCGCAGTAAGGACAGTAGATGTTTGTTTTATGTATAAAAGAAACATTCGTGTCTTAATATTTTCCTTTGTATAGATTGCGTGTTATTGCTTTATATTAATTTATGCCTAACTAGCCTTGTTCTTATTGTTTACAGAAGAACATTTCTCGATGCAAATATTTATATGTAACTAGCGGATGTACCCGGCTTCGCCCGGGTTTTACCCGAGTAAAGGTTTGTCTAACGAATCTCTCGATAAAGTGAGCATTTTTTCCCGGTCCCTTGAAAAATACTCGATAAGTTGAATAAAATCAATATTAATTGGTTCCCTCGGTAATTGGAAGTTAAAGGAATAGTATCTTGCCTTGGAATTGTATCATTATTCTTGTCTCAAATAAATTGCCGTGTCATCCAGATTTTTGTCTTTCCTAATTTTCTACATTACAAAATCATCGTATCATCATGATAATATTTAGAGCAGATTGTTGAATTATAACAGATAAATTAGAATATTTATCTTGATTATTTTTAGGCGAAAAGTTATTTCGAAAATTTTATTCGCTAGAAACCTTCCCAGTACTATACTAAATAACTTCCCAAAGTTTCATGGCGTTCCAATGAGTGGTTTGGTCAGGCATAAAGGACACACACACATACATACATATATATATATATAGATTCTACTGTCCTAAAAGCTAATGTACATAGCTTGCTTGAATACAATTTCTGAGATTCCATTCTACAGTATAGCGTATATAAGCAGAATCGCCCAATACAGTATTAGAGCTCTAAAAGGCGGTCTGGTAGATTAAATTGACGAAACCGCTGAGAGGGTTCACTACTGATTAGTCAAGCCCTCCCAATATCTTTTCATCGCAGTAAGGACAGTAGATGTTTGTGTTATGTATAAAAGAAATATTGGTGTCTTAATGTTTTTCTTTGTATAGATGGCGTGTTATTGATTTATATTAATATACATATTTTCATGATGCATTAGCGCGCCATCTGTTATCAAAATACGAAACTATTATAGACGCGTATGATTTTTTTTTTTATAAAACAATTTCTACTGCCCTTACTGCAATGGAAAAATGGTGTATGTTGGGATAAAGTAGCTATCTTTGTGTATATAGTTTCGTTGTACGGATAAAATAATATTTTTTGTTTTAAAGTTTAATTTTTATGGAAAAGGTTGTCATCGTTATTTAAATAAGAAGAAAAATTTCAGCCTCTTTTCGGGTAAAACTTTTTCTTTTGTTTATTTTCAAGTTTTACAAAGTTTAGGGCAAATTACTCTCTGAAACGTCAAAAATAAAAAATATGGCAAAAAGGTGATGCTATATACAAAAACAAAAGAAAATAAATTATATTGACGTGTGTACAAACGCGGACATGAAGGCTATATAATAGTTAAATATAAATTAAGTAATAATAATATATAGGATGAAAAATGAAATTACATAGATAATTTTAAAATTTATGTGAACAAATATATGCGATTGCCTTTAAAATATTCAAATTGGACTTGAGGTGAGATGGTATAATTATATTCCGTGAGCCATGATGCAAAGAAAATTATGTTATTGGGGATTATGATATAAAGTTAGGGATATTATGTTATATGTAAATAGGTGGTAAAATGTCCTATTATTGAAATTTATTTATTATTGTGGGTGAAGTTTCATTGTTGGAATTAAAAAGCCTTTTTTTTGTGTTGTCTTTGTTGTTGTAAAGTTTCATTTTTTCGATAATGTAATCATTGTTATATGTAAAGTTCCATTGTTGCAGATAAGGCATAGACATATAGAATACACTTCCATAACCAATACCGCATTAGCTCATAAGTTGCATAAATATGGTATGATGCAACATACTCTTGGGTACTAAAACCAACCTCAATACTTTATATAGAACCCCAATCATCAAAAATATTATTTCTAATCCACAATCTAAACTATATGCAATATGTTGTCAAATGTAACCAATGCAATGCCACATATGTAGGAGGAATCAGTATAACAATAGAGACCAGACTAGCAGAGCATGAGAGAAATATAAGATACAAAGACAATAGATCCCAATTTATCAACACACTAACTCTGGACACACATTCACTCTCAAACATGCAATAACCCATTACCACGATTTGAAAGGCAAGCAAAAAGATTATTGCAGGAAGCACTGATATCCTTAAAACTAAATAGTACAATATAAAAATAGAGCTTCAATATCCCTAACTTTATATTATAATCCCCAATAACATAATTTTAGTTTCATCATGGCTAATTATACACTGCGTGACATTGAAAATGGAACACCAAGAAATAGTGGCCAGAAAGTGATGAAACTCGGCAGACAGAGAGAGACAGGGACGAACAATAAGTGATCTTTATTTCAAAATGATAGTCATAATACAGAGCGAGAACGGCGTCGGCTTAGTAGCAAGTAGGACCACCGCGGACGGCGATGCACGCAGCAACACGTCTAGGTAGAGAGTCAATCAGAGTACGGATGGCGTCCTGAGGGATGGCTCTCCATTCCCTCTCAACCATTTGCCACAGTTCGTCTTCTGAACGCGGCTGTGGCAAGGCATGCAAACGGCGTCCAATGATGTCCCAGACGTGCTCGATTGGTGAGAGATTAGGAGAGTACGGTGGCCAGGGAAGCATCTGTACATCTTGCAGAGCTTGTTGGCTAATGCGAGCAGTGTGCGGTCGGGCGTTATCCTGCTGATAAAGGGCATTGGGTACCCCCTGAAGGTAGGGGAGTGTCACCGGTCGCAGCACATCATCAACGTATCGTTGGGCCGTCATAGTGCCCTGAATACGAAGTAAAGGTGACCTGGAATCATACGCGATTGCGCCCCAAACCATGATTCCACGTTGTCGCACGGTGGGGCGTTCCACAATTGCTGCCGGATTGGACCTTTCTCCACGTCGACGCCACACGCGTACACGGCGACTATCACTGGACAAGCAGAAACGCGACTCATCTGAGAACACGACCCTGTGCCATTCCGTCATCCACGTCGATCTAGCCCGCCACCATTCCAAACGTTGGCGCCTATTCGGTGGGGTCAATGGCAGTCTTCTTAGCGGACGGCATGAGTGCAAGCCATTAGCAACCAATCGACGGGAAATGGTTCTGGTCGAGATGGAATGATCTAGGGTGTCTTGCACATGTTGCAGGATGGCGGTACAAGTGGCTTGTGGGGCCGCCACTGCTTGTCGAAGGATACGCCGATCCACACGTGCTGACGTCACTCTGGTTGCACCGACATTCCTATAAATTGCCACATTTCCTTGTTCCAACCATCTTCTCCACAGTCGGTGCACCGTGGACGCACCAAGGTGTGTATAAGCTGCGATTTGACGTATGGACCAACCTGCCCTTTTCAGTCCGATCACCATGCCCCTCGTAAAAGCGTCTGTCTGCTTGAACTGCCTCCGTTTACGATGACCTGGTATTCTCTGTTATTACACGTGTCTTTTGACACAAGAACACAATTTCTACAATGATTTTCCTTGAAGAAATAACGACACGAATACTGTCCTTTCTGAAAGTTCCTTCCCTTATATCTTACTCCATGTGCGCACGAGAGCTGCGCATTTTACATCATTTGCATAACTCGGTTAGGCGCGTCTACCCTGAAATTTGCATAATTTTCTGGCCACTATTTCTTGGTGTTCCATTTCCAATGTCACGCAGTGTATATAGTTGTACCATTTCACTTCACGTCCAATTTGAAAATTTTAAAGGCAATGGCATATATGTAGTATATTTTGACATAGATAGATCACAACCTTCTTCTAATATTTGTTATAACACCAATACCTATGTAAAAATATGTATCAAACTTGGAATAATAGAAGTGACAATAAAATAAAGCAAAGAGGTAAAGGTAGACCAAGACGACACTATAGTCCAGACGACAAAGGCCAGACGTGATAAACAACCAGACTAACAGGTGTTTATGCTAATGAGTTCATTCCCCCGTCAGCAGGTGGCCAGACATAATTAATAACCCAGCGCTTGACAGGTGGCGTGATTACGGGAACCAATCAGAACTCGTCAACAAGTGCCAGAGTCCAGTATATAAGCCCCCCAAGATTGGGACAAAGGAGAGTTGTGTTTTAGTTGTTTCAGAGCGACGCTGTCATACGGTCGGTCAGATCTCTCACCCCCCTTCTACCCGCGTAGGCTAGGGCATCCGTGACGTCCGTGGTCTTCCTCTACTTCTTGGAGTTACCCTCTAGACCTGCCTCTGTCTCTTGCTGTCCCCGTGCGGGAATCCCATCACACACCCACGGCCTCGACTGCCCAGTACATTCCACCTCGGGATTACTACATATATTTGTTCACAGAAATTTTAGAATTATCTATGCAATTGCATTTTTTTTTCATCCTACATTATTATTATATGATTTATATTTAACTATTATATAGCCTAATGCACGTCCGCGTTTGTACACACGCCAATATTATTTATTTTCTTTTGTTTTTAAATAGCATCTGTAATGATTCCATATGCAAATTTTATTCATAAAGAAAGTATGCAGCATATATGTAAATATGTATTAGTTTTCTGATAAAAAATTATATATGTAAAAAGGATTGATGGTATATAGAGTGTAAGAGAAGAGTGAAAGGATCCCATTATATAGAAATAAATATCTTATACCGTTAGTGTGAAATCGTCTCGTGTTAATTCTTGTCGTAGAACACGACAACTATGGCGCAGCCGACAGGATCGAACATTGAAACAGGATATTTTCTTAGAAGCGGAACCAAGAAAGCACTGAAGGAGGAACTTGGAATTGTGGACGGAGGAAAAAGTGATAGCAAGGGCCAAACGGAAACTGATCCAGGTGAAGAAAATCTACCTAAGGATGAGAAGCCAGACATAGCTCCTGGGAGTTCTCAAGTCGAGCCCAACGTCGCTGCACTCGTTGCTGTACTAAATAACCAACAGCAGTTGCTTAATAAACTTGTAGAGCTGCATCTGGCCACGGGACAGGAGAGGATGGCTAAAATGGAAGTTGAAAAATTTAATGGAAAGAATGTTGATCCGCTGATTTGGATCCAAAATTATGAAATTATCTGCCAGAATAATAACTGGAAATCTTCTCAGGCTAAAGTGAATGGAATGCGTGCATTGTTAGAAGATACTGCCTTGCTTTGGTATGACTGCCAAGATAAAAAAGTAGCAGATGGAGATTGGGAGGAATGGAAGAATGATTTCATCGAGGCGTTTCGCGAGGACCCCATCTCCAGATTTGATAAAGCCGTCAAATGGCAATATCGCAGTGGCTCCTATGTGGACTATTTTTATAAAAAACTGAGGCTACTTCAGCTGGGCTTGCCGGGAGCTTCAGAGAGAATCTTGATAACTGGCATCTTGCACGGCCTACCAGAAGAAATGCAACAACGTTTGGCGGTGACCCCATTCTCCACCACCATGGAATTGAGAAAAGTTCTTGAGAGATGTAGGCCTTCCTTTCGCCCATTAGAAAAGAGAAGTACACCTCCAAAAAACTAGAAAACGAGGGTTGGCCTTTGCCTCCGTCAAAAAGGGTATTATACTTTTCCTATTTTTCCCCTAACTCAATGTTTCCGGTTAATGTTAATGGAGTAAAATTAAATGCATTTTTGGATCCTGGCTCATCTATTGATTTGATTCGAAAAAACACTCTAGAAAAGTATGGCTGGAAAAGTTATCCGGCAAAGACAAAATTAACAACCATAAATCACAATAGCATTTTTGCATCTGAATGTATTGACCTTGAGCTTGAAGCAGATAATCGTAGAATCGAGGTAACTGCAGTAATTCTTGAAGAGATGCCTTTCGAGATTCTGCTAGGAAAGCCAACCATGAAAAATTTCAAAATCCAATGGGATTTTCATTCTGATAACATCAAATGTTTGGCCTTGAATGCTAATGAATATGCATTTACGATTAATGATGTTCAGGAAAACTTCCCAAGTCTTTGTGAATTTTCTCGGATTAGGGTCCCAAAATTTGAGGTGGACTTTTTATTGAAACCTGATTATAGTGTTATTCGGTCTAAGCCTTATTCAACGTCTGAATACAAGGGAAAGTGGATATCTAGTAAAATTAAAGAAATGCTTGACCGGGGAATCATTGTTCCATCTACCTCAGAGTTTGCATCACCATGCGTACTTGTTCCAAAAAAGGATTCCTCCTTTTGACTCTGTCAGGACTATCGAAGGCTCAATCGGGAAACTCATTTGGATCCTTTTCCCTTTCCCAGCATTGATAGGATTATAGACCGATTTGGGGGTTGCCATTATTTTACAAAAATTGATTTACGAGACGGATTTTGGCAAATAGGACTAACTAAAGAATCCAGAAAATTTTCTGCGTTCGTAACACAAGAAGGTCTGTACGAATTCACAAGGTTACCGTTTGGTTGGAAAAATTCTCCTCCCAAATTCCAACGAATAATGACTGAAATATTGGGGGATCTGCTAGATCAAAGAGTAGTTGTCTATATTGATGACATCTGTTGTGGTGCACCCACTAAAGAAGAATGTGCAGCCCTGTCCTACAAAATTCTCACTAGACTGGCCAAATTTGATATGACCATTAACCTGGGGAAATGTCAGTTTTGCGTTCCTCAAGTGGAGTTACTAGGAAGAATAATAAACGGCGATTTCAAACATATGAGGGATCAGGTGATTGAAAAGGTGAAGAATATGAGGAGGCCTTACAATTTGAAATCCCTACAATGTTTCACTGGCTTAACTGGGCATTTCAGGCCGTATATAGCGAATTATGCTATGATAATAAGACCATTGGATGCCTTGAAAAGAAAAGACTCCATTTTTACATGGACAGAAGAATGTGAGGAGTCGTATTTAAAATTACTTACCCTGATTACATCCAACCCGATTTTAAGGATTCCCGATGGTTCCCTTCAATACGAGTTGTCTACCGACGCTTCTTACTATGGAACGGGAGCTGTATTATACCAACGAGATATTACCGAAAAGAAAAACCAACAATTACGAGTGATAAGTTATTATTCATATACGTTTACAAGAGCGGAACAGAACTATTCTGTTACCGAAAAGGAATGTCTTGCCGTATTGAAAGCAGTTAAACATTTCCGCGCATATTTGGAATGTAAACCTTTTACAGTCCACACCGATCACCGCGCGTTGACTCAGCTGCTTTCCTGCGGAAATCTCAGAGACAGACTTGCCAGATGGCAACTGTTCCTTAGTTCATTTGAAATGAATATTAATCACCGATCCGGAAAGGAATTACAGGATGCCGACGCTTTGTCGAGATTGGCCATTGATTCTCCCACAGATCCAAATGAATCCATATTATGGACGAATCACCGGAGCATTGATCTGAAGCTCGGAGATAACAACAAGTACTTGGTTCCTCCCGAGGATAGAGATTCTATCTTGCTCTTATATCACGATGATCCTCTCTCAGGTGGCCACTCTGGGTTTTTGAGAACCTATCATAAATTAAGACAGCGATTCTACTGGTATAAGATGAAAAATGATATACGCAGTTACATAGCCTCTTGCCCTGTTTGTCAACAGGTCAAGTTTAAATACAAGTACAGACCGAATCATATGAGCTTGCCGCCACAATCACAGGAGCCTTTCCATACTGTGCATTTAGATTATGCCGAAGCTCCAACTAAGGGAGATGCTAGATCAACCTTTTTAATAGTAATAGATGAAGCAACAAGATTAGCCCAGGCTAAGGCTATAAAACAAGATGGGCGATCATTGATAAATTATTTCGAACAACACGAAAATCTTAAGAAGGTGCGTACTATAATCACAGATCAAGGAAAGTCCTTTGTTTACGGAAAATTCCCGGAATGGGCGAAATCTAAAAACATAAGACTGATCACGACAACTCCCTATCATCCAGCTGGAAATGGCCTGGCAGAAAGAACCATAAGAGAAATAAAGACCTTTCTCGCCTGTTACCCTCATTTCAAAGGAAGATGGAAGTCCTGTCTAGAGGGAGCAATTCGGTATCATAACCGCTCCTACAATTCTTATCTGGGTTGCTCGCCTATATTTAAATATACAAAACAATCTCCACGCTTACCTGCTGATGATGAGCTTGGTATAAGTTGCCAACTTGAGGAAAAAGAGAGAGACGAAGAAGGACAACACCAATATCGACAAAAAACAAAATTTTACTATAATAAAAAACAAAGAAGATCACCACCTCAGCTAAAAGTTGGAGATTATGTGCTGGTACGTCATCAAAGGAAAGGAAAAGAATGGCACCAGACTGGACCACATGAAGTCTGTCGTGTAGCTGAAATGGACGGTCTGGCTAAGTACATAGAATACTATTTCCATAATCGTCAGACCAGAACAGCTCACATATCCAATGTCCAGCCTTTCAACATCCGGACAAAGAGAACCACCGTGGAAATAAAATCATCTCAGGAGTGATGATGGATCTTCGGTGGCGGGTGCTGTAATGATTCCATATGCAAATTTTATTCCTAAAGAAAGTATGCAGCATATATGTAAATATGTATTAGTTTCTGATAAAAAATTATATATGTAAAAAGGATTGATGGTATATAGAGTGTAAGAGAAGAGTGAAAGGATCCCATTATATAGAAATAAATATCTTATACCGTTAGTGTGAAATCGTCTCGTGTTAATTCTTGTTGTAGAACACGACAGCATCACAGTTGAATATATATTAATTAATTAATTGTTCTAACAGAGTATATGTGTGTAAGATTACAAGTTAATAGGCGCTAACCGAAAAAAAAGTTCCTTTGCTTAATATTAGTTTCTCTTTTATATTTTGTTTTCTCTCTCTCTCTCTCTCTCTCGGGCACCCGGCGTCGAGCCAGCCCGTCTGCATCGCCTGCGGCTCCAGCGACCTGTCGCTGGCTCATCGCTACTGGTCCTGCAGCGCCGTCCGCCCTCTCATCCGAGAGGTGTTCTCCATCATCGGGCGGCCGCCGGACCTGCAATCCTGGATCTTCGCGGTGAACCTCGAGAACCACGCCATCACCATCTCCTCAGCGGCAAAGCATGCCATCTACGTCTTCTTCGTAGATCGCGAGATGCGTGGTATCTCTGGGGACCCATTGGCGATCTTCCATCAAACTCTGCAGCGGTGGCAGAGGCGCCATGTACATAGTTGTATTTTTTAATCATTTTTAAAATCATTTTTTATTATAACCATCATCCTCATTATAAATTTCTCATTTTCTTATAATTAGTGCGGACTGTGCACTTTACATGTATTGACAAGATGTCAATAAAAATATGTCAATTGTCTCTCTCTCTCTCTCTCTCTCTCTCTCTCTCTCTCTCGCTCTCTTGTAAATCAATGAATATAATGTTTGATTAAAAATTCTAAGCAAAGTCAACAATCAATTTATTGTCATATTTTTATTATTTAATAGTATAAGAAAGCAATTTGCTCTAAACTTTGCAAAACTTGCAAATAAGCAAAAGAAAAAACTTTTACCCGAAAAGAGGCTGAAATTGTTCCTTATTCAAATAACGATGACAACCTTTTCCGCAAATAATAAACTTTGCAAAAAAATTAATTTTTATCTGCTCCAACGAAACTATATAAACAAAAATGGCCACTTTATCCCAACAATGACCTTTACTGAAAACAATGAATCTTTACACCCACAACAATGACTATATAATCCGTATCATTGTCACTTCATCCAAAACAACGACCATTTCATCCGCAACAAGGAAAATATAGCTACATCAATAAAATCAGTAAAAAGAATAATGAAATCTATAATACGTATGATAATGCAATTTTTGAAATGTATATAACGAGGGCATATTGAAAAGTAAATCTCTAACTACGCCATTTCTGGTCGCAAGTTGGTAGGTGAAATTTGGCAAGAGCGCTGTATTCCTTGGTTCCCACGCCACAGTCTTGAACAATCCACGTGACTTTGGAACACTCAGCGCAGCCGTAATAGATAGAATTTATAAAATTCGGAAAAATCCTTGAATTTGTGGAAAAAGATTGAAAATATTGAACAATATCGTACAAAAAAATGCAAGCTTTAAAAAAATAACGCCATTGTTATAAATCATTTAATACAATAAAAATGTGAACAATATTTACCCACAAATTATTTGAAAAAGGTAAAATAAAAAAGTTTATTTTAATTTTGATTTTTTTTTTATTTATTTCAACACACAAAACGCGATATCCCTGGCTAGGGATAATTGCGTCAATTTACATTTTTTTAACATAAACAGTTATAAACAGATTATACAAGAAAAAGTAATCGAAATAAAAAGAGAGAAACAATAATATATATTAGGAACCTGAACCTTTTTTGAATTTACAAATATTTGTTCGAAAGCTTTCAAATTCAAAATTAAAAGAAACTTTGTAACCCGATTTTTATTCTTTTTCAAATACAATAAAATATTAATATATCATACACACATGCAGTTAAGATTATTATAAGAAATAAATTGAAGAATAATTTACGAAGCTTTTTTGTCGAGAGAGAATATATTAAAGAAAATAAATAAGTTACACTTCATAACTCGCCTTGTATGAAATATGGTTTACACGTTTAATAAAGATTTAGAGTTTTTCTTGTTCCGGGAACATCTGTTAGAGATGATAAAGGTTACCCAGGGGACCAGATCTACGGTCTTTTAGCATTTTCTCTTTTTTTTTATTCCTACTTTTAGATTTAATTGGATTTGTCGATTTGCTCCTTGTGTTATTTCTGTGTTTAATACAGCTCTTATTACTTGTTATGATTCATATTTTTCTTGGACGATCTTAAATAATGAGTTAAAGCTAATTATTGTATTGGACTTAATTTCTTATACACCTTACGTCTGCTATTGAAGGCAGTAAATTGGTGTTTTGAACAAACTATGGACATATGCTTCGAAGACTGTATAAATTTACATCTAAATTATTTTATACTATCTTTAATATACCTTATAATAATATTATAATATACTCTGTTTAATTTATTTTTGAATGTTTTGATTTGGCAGCATTGTAATTGTTGTTGTTGTTCTTATGAATATATTCAAGTTTTGAAAATAGAGCAATCCATAAATAAATCTTTAATTAAAAAGGCATATATTGGATCAAAATATCATTATTTTTATTTTACCAAAATAAAAATAAAATAAAATATAAAAATAAAATACTAAAATAAAAATAAATGATATTTTGATCCAATATATGCCTTTTTAATTAAAAATATTCAAAAGTGTATATATAACATTAGAAAGATATATAATTAAAATTTGTTTCTTAATTTGGTAAAGAATATTTATTTATTTGTTGAAGATATTAATCTGCGATTTTAAATGTTTATTTTTGACCAGTACTTTTGTTTTGTTTTTGCTTTTCCTAAAATGTTTTTTCTTCTACTTTATTATTATTTTTCTATATGCAAAGCTTTGTTATTTGAGACTTGAATAAACAAATTCAAGTTTATTATATTTTTGTGTGCTTTTAAAGTTAAAACACAACAATATTTAATTGAAGGAACACCACACTATCCAATAAAATATATTTAAAGCATATTAATCATAATTTCTTTCTTTTATATTAACAGAGTACTAGAGAACTTGGATAATTCTAACGTCTTTTAATTCGAATATTTATCTTAGTCCCTAATATTTCCTATAAATAGAATCTCTGTTTTTAATTCGAATTTTTGGAAATTTCGATTTTTTTTTTTGTTTCCTTGAGCTTTGAATTATCCAAGTTTTACTGTATTTATAATACCAAAAGAAGCGCTTCTCCGTCTAAATATGCATAAAAGCAATGCATTATGCTCCTCACCTTAGATAAAAAATTTGAAGATGGTGATAAAGAATGAGCCGTAATACCAATTTTGATAAATATAGACAAAAGCCAATATGTATGCCTTAATATGTTCAAACTGGTGTTGTGGCTCATTTTTATCACCACCTTTAAGTTTTTACTGAACTGATAAACATAATACACTCTCGTGTATGAGGTTAAAGAAGAACGAGAAGTGCTCCTCAGTGAAATAGGCCTTGAGGGACTCTCTTTGGAGTTCCTGTTGAATGAGGTGGTGAGAAACAGAGCTGGAGCGTTTGCGTTGTTCAAATTTTGGAAGACGGCTGAAGAGAAGGGAAAGCTATATACATAATCTAATTGATGTAAATAATTATATGTAAATAATCTTTGTCAGGATTAGAATGACGAATCCTGTATGGGACTTTGATCCCAGTAAAAGGCTTGTTGCTGCTGTTGTATATAGTCACAGTGTAGAAAATACTATACTATACCTACTACATATATCTCTGTATTCTTAGTTCTCTTCTCTTCAATTACTCTGTAAACTGGTGAATCCTTTATAGGACGAGAGGTCCTCAGTAAAGGCTTTTGTTGTTGTTGTTGATAAACATAATACATTGTTTTAATGTGTGCATATTCATAGAGAGAGTTGTCTATTTTGGTACATGGATACTATCCTTCCACAACTTTATATTTCATAGTATTTATATTGTGGCGAAGAAATAATTTATTATTTGATTTAATTATTCAATGAAAATATTTGGAAACAGATTTATTATTTGTAAAATCATCATTTAGTTGCCTAGCTTGTTTGCTCGATATTCTCTAGCTGTATATAGTTGGGGTTGTTAATATTTGTCGAAGGGTCGTGGTGACGTTATCAATAAATACTTTCACATCTCCAGATATACAAAGACTTAATTTCTACGCTACAATACAAAGCAATAACTCGCCATCTATATATAGCAAATGAAAACATTTAGACGCGAATGTTCTTTCATACATATATCAAACTTCTACTATCCTTACTGCGATAGAAATATATTGGAAGGGCTTGGTTCATCAGTGGTGAATCCTCCTAGCGGTTTCACCAATTTAATCTACCAGACCACTTCTTTAGAGCTCTAATACTGTATTGGATCATTCTGCTTTTATATGCTACATTGAAGGGTGGAATCTTAGAAATGGTATTTAAGCAAACTATAGACATAAGCTTTTAAGACAGTAGAATTACATATAATATATGCGTAATTTATCTATGATTAGAATATATATGTCTCAATATAATAACTGATATTCTAATAAAATCATGATTAATACAATATAATACAAAATTTTGAAAAAATAATTATCTCTATCCTTTCTATTCCAGTTTCTAAGATCTGGTAGCTTGCACGCTGCGTGACAGAAGCTCGAAAGTTTCAAAATTGAATGTTTTTTAAAATAAAAGTCTCTTTTTATCGTCATACATGTCTATAAGATGTAAAAGAGACAATGAAATCCATTTATCATTACTCTTCACAATTCATCGTATCATACTTCATCCCTAAGGTTAGAAATAATAGTTATTTCTCCTTAAAATAAATTTCATTTTTCGTTCAAAAGAAACATTTGCGATATAATTGCCAAATTTCGTTCTAAAATCATTTTACAATTTTTCACAATAAAATTCAAGTAAAATTATTGAAAACTATATTACAAAGCAATGTTTCCTTCATATTTGAGATAATTCGAGTTAATATTTTTGTGCAATAAATTGATAAAGAAGGATCAATCCCTCAAAATAGTATGCAAATTTTGTTTTCTTTCACAAAACCATATACGTCTTTATTATGTGATGCTTTTTCATTTTGTTTAAAATTATAGCAAAGTGTTAAAGAATAAGGTAAATGAATTACATCATTGAGTTAAAGACATAATATTAAAAAGACCACTTTCTTGATGGGGTATTAGGAGGTGTTAAAACTATTTTACCGAGCCTTACTTTTGTACATAGAATGAAAGACTTAGGTGAAGGGAGACGAGGGGAAAAGTTGAAAGAAAGGGTCAAAACATCTACATGGTCGGGGAAACTCCCAGCTGCGAGCCCCAGGACAAAGGTTGCCCGGGGAGGCAAAGTCAAGTGGACGTCTGGAATTTGGTTTTTTGTTCTGCAAGTCCCGGGACGGGGGCCATGTGGCGTCATCTTTTTTTTTCTTTAGTTAGCAGCAGTGGACCAGGCGGAGCAGACGCGCCTGAGGAGTATCCCTCAAGCGGCAACTTGAGGACGGAAAGGACGTCTTGGAGTATCCCTCAAGCGGCAACTTGAGGACGGAAAGGACGCCTTGGACATCGCACGAGCCGCGACAAGAGGAAGCTAAGCGAGCGACGGTGCTGCCACCCGAGGTACTGTGTGAACACAAAGCTCGACACCCCTCTGCCATTTATTTTTATCTCCCTTCCCTAAGATTAGTTAATTTTACCTTTTTTTTTTGCTTAACCTTGTTTCTTGTTTTTTTATGCATAATTCTTTATATATACGTATAATTTTGCTTAACCTTCTTTCTTGTTTTTCATGCATAATTCTTTATATATATAAGCATAATAGTTTTTAGCCCTTTTTAATTTTTAAATAAAACCTTTTATTATACTGTGTAAGTGTGCATTTATTTCACCCATTGTTTTTCCTTTCAATCGATCACCCTTTTTTTTTTTTTAAACGAACACGAACATTTTGGTGAGCCGGACGTGATCGATTTAAAGGAGATATGGAGGAAATGGATGCAATTAAAAAGCGCAGAAAAGCCATAAGAGGTACTTTCACTAGAATTATTAATGAAATAAATGGGGAATTTGAAAAGTCTCAAATTGATAGGAATGATATTTATTCTAAGTTTAATAGACTAGAGTCTTATTACACGAAACTTGTAGATCTAAACGAAAAATATCAGGCTTTATTGGTAGTGAAAGAAGGGATTACAGAGGAAAGTATTGATAGGGAATGGCAAGAATGCGATAAATATGAAGAGGAAAAGTTTGATATTCAACAGAAAGTCAGTGTATTATACGGAATCCCGATAAAGAGGAAACAATCCCGATTGCTAGCGAGGACACTGTAATAAATGTGAAATTACCAGAGTTAGCCCTAAAAAGCTATGATGGCGCTCTGGAAGGTTGGTTGCCCTGGTGGGCGCAGTTTTCGAAAATTCACGAAAATAAGAATTTATCCGATAGCGACCGGTTTTTATATTTGCGTCAAGCAATTGTACCAAATTCAGAAGCCTATCGTGTTGTAGCAAGCTATCCCGTTACAGGCGCCAACTATGTTTTGGCAGTACAAGCCCTACAGGAGCGATTCGGTGACCCGAATATACTGACAGAACTGTATGTCAGACGTCTATTGAATTCGGTTATATCTAATGTAAAGAAAGAAAATAGAAATTTAAGCAGTCTGTATGACGAACTGAGCAGTCACCTCCGGTCGTTAGAGACATTGGGCATTGATCCCCAGTTGTCGGGTATTTTTTTATACCCTCTTGTCGAGTCTTCATTACCTTCGGATATTTTGAAAATATGGCACAGGCATCCTTCTTCGGGTTATGGTATGGAGTTAGCAAAACGGGAAGAGTCAGATAAAGGGGTTGGAGGAGCTCAAGAAAGGCTCAGGTTATTATTGGACTTTCTAAAAGCCGAAGTAAGGAGTGCTCAACGGCTGAAATTTGTGGAAAAAGGCTTTAAGCAGGAGGAACCCTATAAAAGGTGAAAAAAATAGTACAAATGTAATATTGTACTGAGATAAGGTGCATAAATTAAGAAAAAGGCATCTACTTATCGTGCAACTGAAAGTTGCTGATGGCTTGCGCCATCTATCGGAATAAATATCAACTATTCTCGTTGATTTTTAATTATTCCAGAATTGGCCAAATACCTTCTCGTTGATTTTTAATTATTCCAGAATTGGCCAAATACCTTCTCGTTGATTTTTAATTATTCCAGAATTGGCCAAATACCTTCTCGTTGATTTTTAATTATTCCAGAATTGGCCAAATACCTTCTCGTTGATTTTTAATTATTCCAGAATTGGCCAAATACCTTCTCGTTGATTTTTAATTATTCCAGAATTGGCCAAATACCTTCTCGTTGATTTTTAATTATTCCAGAATTGGCCAAATATGGCCAATTCTGGAATAATTAAAAATCAACGAGAATAGTTGATATTTATTCCGATAGATGGCGCAAGCCATCAGCAACTTTCAGTTGCACGATAAGTAGATGCCTTTTTCTTAACCTATAAAAGGTCTTACAATTATGGGACCAGAACAAGGAGCAATTTGAGACCCGCCACTGTGTCTAGTCTGTTCGGAGGGCGAACTAATATAAAATGCTTCTTTTGTGAAAGAACAAATCATGCGAGTCATCAATGCCGCTCCATAATGAAAATGTCTCCGGGAGAGAGAAATGATAAAATACGTAGTGCCCATCTATGTTTCAAATGCTTAAGAAAGGGACACATACAGAGTCAGTGCCGAGAACAATTGGAGTGCAAAAACTGTGGGAGAAACCACTTGGAAGTTTTATGTGAAGGAAATTCTTCTAACCGGTTAACGAAACCAGGAAGAGAAAATCTAAAGGAAAATGCACCTGAACCCATTGCATCGCTTTCTAGTCAAGCCTGCACCGGTCAGGTCTTGCTGATGACCACGGTAGCACTGTTAAGAGGCCCAAATGCCTCTAGAAGGGTTAGAATTCTCCTCGACAGTGGAAGTCAGTTTTCGTATATCAAACAGTCGTTAGTCTGGGGTATAGGAATAGAAAGAAAAGGCGAAATAACTATAGCTAAAAGTCTTTTTGGAGGTAATAAGATTGGTGAAGAAAAGCACGGTAAATTTATGTTAGAATTAGAGAATTTAGGTAATAAAAGAGATGTGATCCATATTGAGGTGCTGGATCAACGTAAAATTTGCGACGCCATACCACCTTTGCCAAAAGGAGACTGGTTAGAAAAATTGAAGATTAAGGGCATAATATTGTCTCAGGACAATTTTAAAGGACAAGAGATTGACATATTGATTGGTGCTAACTATCTAGGTATGATTTTGACAGGAAAAATAGTTCAAGTTGAAGCAGATTTAACTGCGGTGGAAACGAAATTAGGTTGGACACTAATGGGCAATTCGCCAATTATTGATAGCAATGACAATGTGCAGCAGACTTTGAATCTGCTAACAACGCGATGCGATTTAAAGGATTTGTGGGATCTAGAAGTACTAGGCATTAGGGATCCTGTTGAAACTTGCTCCAAAGAGACCAGATACCAGGAAATAAAAGAAAAGTTTATAACAAAAATTCAAAGACAAAGTGATCAGAGATATTCTGTAGGTCTATCTTGGAAGGTAGAAAAGGAGTCAATCCCCAGCAATCTTGACATAGCGATAAAAAGGTTAGATATAAGCACTAAGAAAATGACCTCACAGAATAAGTTGACCGAATATAGTCAGATCTTTAGAGACTGGCTGACTGAAGGACTCATTGAAAGAGTCGAGGAAAATCCTCTCGAGAGAAGAGGCTACTATTTACCTCACCGCCCTGTGTACAAGATGGAATCTAAAACGACGCCCATACGTCCGGTTTTCGATGCTTCTTGTCTAGGCCATAATGGACTATCTTTGAATCAATGTTTAGAAAAGGGACCGAATTTATTGGAAAGAATCCCTGAAATGATGATAAGATTTCGGGAAAATAAATTTGGAGTCACGGCAGATATAAGAAAAGCATTCCAGATGGTGGCGATTGAAGAATCTGAACGGAACTACCTTAGATTCCTTTGGTGGGAAAAGGAGAGCGATAGAGAACTAATAGCTTACAGGCATAAGAGACTTGTATTTGGCTTAAACTGTAGTCCTTTTGTGCTGAACGCCGTAATAGAATACCATCTTCAATCAATAAGAGGCCCACTTGTTCAATGGGCAAAGATTTTAGCTCAATCCTTCTACATGGACAATTGTATTACCTCGCTGGAAACAAAGCAGGAAGTGCAGGAATTTCAAAAGGCCGCAATTGAAATTATGGACAGGGCTAAAATGGACTTACGAGAGTGGGAATATTCTCTGGAGGAAAACCCTGAAAAGGGGACTTGTACAAAAATATTGGGTGTTGTTTGAAATAAAATGGAAGATTCATTAAAATGCGAACTCCCTGACAATTTGAGTCTTCAACCCAAATTAACGAAAAGGCTGGTACTGTCCATGGTTCAGCGGATATTTGATCCACTTGGATTTTGCGCTCCAGTATTCTTGCCACCAAAGTTGTTACTGCAGCGATCATGGGGGCTGAAACTAGGTTGGGATACACCTCTACCCGAAAGTATGGCCCAGGAATTTCGAACCTGGTTGGGTCAAATAAAATTAATAGAGTTAATAAAGATACCGAGATATATGTGGAATGATCTCATTTTCCCTACATAAGTTCATATTTTTTGTGACGCTAGTCAAAGAGGCTATGGAGCTGTAGCCTATTTAAGGAGCGAAACGGGACGAGAAAATACTCTAACTTTGATTTGGAGCAAAGTCAGATTAGCTCCTATGAAGAGTATTACGATCCCTCGCTTGGAATTAATGGCCATGGTACTAGGAGCTAGACTAGCCAATGCAATCCAAGCTGCCTTGAAGAGAAAATGTGAAACAACTCTTTGGTCTGACTCTACTACCGCGCTAAGTTGGATAAAGAGAGAAATTGAGTGGAGAGTTTTCGTGAGAAACCGAGTCAGAGAAATACAGGCCACTACCAATTTGAACGATTGGAGGTTCGTTCCTAGTCAGTTGAACCCGGCCGATCTTCTGTCTCGAGGTTGCCCTCCAAGCCAGTTTGTGCAAAGCAGATGGTGGGAGGGCCCCGAATGGTTGAAAAAACCTAAAGAATTCTGGCCCAATTCAGAGTTCTCGATAAATCCAAAAGAAATAAAGGTTGAAGAAAACATTATGAAAACCAACATTAATTTGAACATCGATTATAAAGACTGGATACTGACAAGGAGGTCTAATTACTCTCTCAACATCAGGGTAATGTCCTATGTTTTAAGATTTTTAGGGAAACTTAAAAAACAGTCAACTGAAACAGGACCTTTGAAAGTTTCAGAATTAGACTTGGCAGAAAAAAAAGCTTATCCGAATGATTCAGGAGAAAGTCTCCATAGAGAAATCGAATGCAACCAAGAGTTTTAAAATATTAAAAAACACTGACGGACTTTGGTGTGTAGAAAGCAAACTTTTACATGGACAGGTCCCAGAAGAATTTAAAACTCCTATCATTCTACCAGGCGACCATCCCTTCGTAGAGCAACTTATATGGGAAGTGCACCTGAAGAATGGACATGTAGGGGTGCAATTCATTTTATCAAAGCTGAGAGAGAAATTTTGGATAATCAGGGGAAGGAAAACGATAAAGAAAATTATCAGTAAGTGCATTGCTTGCAAGAGACTTAAAGAAAAGTCTCTGCAAAGACCAATGGCAGCTTTGCCAGAAAACAGAATTGGACTGGGCAAACCCTTCCAAATTACAGGAGTTGATTTATTAGGCCCTCTTCATTTGAAAGAAGGTGGGAAAGTGTGGGTAGCCGCCTTTACTTGCGCCGTCTATCGCGCTATTCATCTGGAGTTGGTTAAGAGTTTAGAGACAGGAGTCTTCATGATAGCCCTCCATAGATTTATTTGTCGGAGAGGGCGCCCCGAGAAAAAATATAGCGACAATGGCACCAATTTCGCGAAACTTAATAGAATATTCAAGAGATTGGATTGGACTAGAATTGAAAGGGAAACCTCAATTAAAAGGATACAATGGATTTTTATCCCTCCTTCTGCTCCTTGGTGGGGAGGATTTTGGGAAAGAATGGTTAGGACAATAAAGGAAATGTTGATAAAGATGCTAGGTCACAGGAAGCTGAAATATGTACAACTGCAGACTGCCCTTTGTGAAATCGAATCTATCATTAATAATCGACCCCTCACTTATGTCTCTGAAGACGACAATGATCTAAAACCGTTAACTCCTAATGAGTTTTTACAAAATGGTCCAGAGTCTAGCTTTCCCGAATTTGAAAATTTAAAGCCAGAAATGTTGCACACTAGATACAGAGAGTTAGGTCAACTGAAGAGAGAATTGAAGCAGAGATTCTTAAAGGAATATTTAGGCGCGCTGATTCAGAAATCCGAAAATATTGATAGGAGACAGTTGAAAGTAGGAGACGTTGTACTGATCGGGCAAGAAAATCTTAAAAGAATGTTTTGGCCTAAAGGGCGAATAGTAAATCTCATACCAGGTAAAGATGGAATAGTGAGAGTGGCCCATGTTAAAACATCCACAGGAACCTTGATCAGGGCTCTACAACGCTTACACCCTCTTGAAATATCCTCGATTGTTAAGACGATTCAAATGGACAATTCAAATACCGAACCCCAATCTGATGCAGTTTTAGGAAATAGGCCCAATATTGAATCCAGGGACTCTAGAAATAGATATGGCAGGGTAATCAGAAAGCCTGCAAGGTATGACTCGAAGGACTAGTGAAAGTTCCTGTATGGGAAAAAAAAGTGTAATATGTGTATTCTTTTATGTGTATTTTATGTAATGTAATAGGCATATCTACTCTTGTGGGTATTGTATATTTATATGCTCTTTTGTCTTATACTTAATTTTGACTTCTTTCAGAGCAAAATTTTGTGGGAGAATGTTAAAACTATTTTACCGAGCCTTACTTTTGTACATAGAATGAAAGACTTAGGTGAAGGGAGACGAGGGGAAAAGTTGAAAGAAAGGGTCAAAACATCTACATGGTCGGGGAAACTCCCAGTTGCGAGCCCCAGGACAAAGGTTGCCCGGGGAGGCAAAGTCAAGTGGACGTCTGGAATTTGGTTTTTTGTTCTGCAAGTCCCGGGACGGGGGCCATGTGGCGTCATCTTTTTTTTTTTCTTTAGTTAGCAGCAGCGGACCAGGCGGAGCAGACGCGCCTGAGAAGTATCCTACAAGCAGCGTCTTGTGGACGGAAAGACGTCTGAGAAGTATCCTACAAGCAGCGTCTTGTGGACGGAAAGACGTCTGAGAAGTATCCTACAAGCAGCGTCTTGTGGACGGAAAGGACGTCTTGGAGTATCCCTCAAGCGGCAACTTGAGGACGGAAAGGACATCTTGGAGTATCCCTCAAGCGGCAACTTGAGGACGGAAAGGAGGCCTTGGACATCGCACGAGCCGCGACAAGAGGAAGCTAAGCGAGCGACGGTGCTGCCACCCGAGGTACTGTGTGAACACAAAGCTCGACACCCCCCTGCCATTTATTTTTATCTCCCTTCCCTAAGATTAGTTAATTTTACCTTTTTTTTGCTTAACCTTGTTTCTTGTTTTTTATGCATAATTCTTTATATATAAGTATAATTTTGCTTAACCTTCTTTCTTGTTTTTCATGCATAATTCTTTATATATATAAGTATAATAGTTTTTAGCCCTTTTTAATTTTTAAATAAAACCTTTTATTATACTGTGTAAGTGTGCATTTATTTCCCCCATTGTTTTTCCTTTCAATCGATCACCCTTTATTTTTTTTTTTAACGAACACGAACAGGAGGTAAGCTTTATACAAAAATAAATATATTTAATAATTATATATAGGTTTTTAACTTTTATAATTAGACAATTTTAATTTATATTTAGACATTTTCCATTTTAATTTAGACACTTTCATTTTTATTTAGACATTTTCAATTTTAATTTAGACATTTTTAATCTTAATTTAGACATTTTAATTTTAATTTAGACATTTTTCATTTTCATTTGGACACATGGACTATTTATAGAAAGTCTATGTGTCTAAATTAAAATGAAAAATGCCTAAATATAAATTAAAATTCTCTAATTAAAAGTTAAAAACCTATAAATGAAATATAAACAGGGTTGTTGTTTGATAGGCTTAGCGAAAAAATATACGCGACGTGTTATTTCTATTGAGAAATAACAAAGTCCAAAAGTGCTTTGTTCTCACATGCTTCAATGATGAGGATATCCATTTTGATATACACACAAATATTTATCAACCATTTTACAAGCAAAGATCTACATTTAAACAACGTCTTGTTCCTACGACATAAAGCGAAAACTAAACGTGAACGAGCTAAAACCGAAACCAAAAAAACAAGGTCTGATGACGTCAGCACCGATGATCAAAGTCTTCCCAACAGTGTTGCAAACACAATGTCATAGAATAAATAGAAAAATGGCTTTTTCTATAGTAAAAATAACACGTTTTGATACTCACAATTATTATAATATATAATCTATATATATAAAATTGAATGTCTGTCTGTTTGTTTGTTTGTACTCTATAGATTCAAAAACCATACATCCAATCGCCGTGAAATTTTGGGATATTATTAGGTATATCACCGGGAAGGTTTTTGAAAAATAATTTCATGAATATCTTGAATATCCTTAGAGTTATTTGCAGATTTGTAGATTTAACTCGCAAGCAGCGCCCCCATTGTGACGATGATAACAAGTTTTCTTATCACTAAGTTTGTTATCTTAAATATTATTTATCAAAAGTAAGATTATCTCAGGATGACACGGCAATTTATTTGCGACAAGAATAATGATACAATTCCAAGGCGAAGATACTATTCCTTTAACTTCCAATTACCGAGGGAACCAATTAATATTGATTTTATTCAACTTATCGAGTATTTCTCAAGGGACCGGGAAAAAATGTTCACTAGATAAAACTATGATTTTCTAATGTAGAAAATTAGGAAAGACAAAATTCAGGATGACAAGGCACACAGGGACCGGGAAAAAATGTTCACTTTATCGAGAGATTCAAATTTACGAGTTTCAAATTATCAAAATATATCTTTTTTATTTTTTAATAAGTTTTTAAAGAATTGTTTTAACAAATGTTCGCTAGACAAACCTTTACTCGGGTAAAACCCCGGGCGAAGCCGAGTACGTTTTATAAGTTTAAAGAGAATTGTTTTAACAAATGTTCGTTAGACAAACATTCACTCGGGTAAAACCCGGGCGAAGCCGGGCACATCCGCTAGTTAGAATATATATGCGAAAATAATAAAAATATATATGTATAAATGGTCAGGTGTTGATATTAAAAACAAAATAGGCCTTTCCTGACCACTCACATGGCGTTCTGCTAATATATAAAATGTTCATGTCCACCTAGGGAAACTTGCGCTGTCATACATGTACGCCTTTACATTTGTCTATACATATATATTTACAATAATTTTAGGTCGTGAATAGAATAGTCATATGATATTAACAATGAGAAAGAGAGAAAAAAGAACTATGTACAAAAGAAAGAAGTGTCTGACAATATGTACAATCAGCATAATATAAATTATCAGTTTCTTGTCGCAGTCTGGATATGCCTTTTTTTATTTTAAAATATACATGTGATGGGTTTTACAATATACTTTTATCATAAAGATCATCATTACCACTATTTTGTAAATAGGTATATATAAATCGTACCACGAAAATTTGACAAAACAAAAAAAAAGTATACATTTGGGGCCTGTAAATTTTTGTTTTTCTTGCTTCAAAACAATAAGGATTTAAAAATTGAAATAAAATTGACAAATTGTAATAAAATTATTACTTTAGTGTACATCTTTTGTTTCCTATTTCAATATCTTTCTTCAAAGCGATTATTTACTCTTAGGAACTTATTTACATATAAGCAATTGTGATGATGATTATTAGCAATAATATGCATGTTTGTACAATATTGGATTATTTGGATGAAATTTGATGGATAATATTAAAGGTAAGATGTTACGCAGACTTTGACTTTAATCATCATAGATGCTGACGTCACTACGATGACGTAACTTCCAACTTCTACCTTCAAACTTGCTGTTATTGTTTACCGCTAACTTGTCTTAACAATACATGTAATGGAACAAGTCATTCCTTAAATAAATATATATTTGTTTTTATCAGAAGGGATGTCCTCGTAACTACAACATACGTGAGTACAAACAAAACAACCAGAAATCCTCAAAAAGAATAACCATATTTTGCTAAGCCTATATCAATTTGGTAGCAGAGCGTGGTTTGGGCGCGCGAATTGGACTAACCGCCAATTGATCCATTTAAATCATAAAGAAAATAAATAATTGGACTAACCGCCAATTTAGAAAGAAAAAGTTGAATAAAAATGGATACATATAACTTAGCAAAAATCGAACATTTAACAGAAAACAACTATACCACGTGGTCCATGAAAATGGAAGCAATTCTAGATTCAAAAGATCTCTTCGAGGACGTAATTGTTAATGACGAGCCAGACTTAACAAATAATAAACTAGAATATGATATTTGGAAGAAAAAGAATCGGGAAGCATACAGCCTAATAATATTGTCACTTTCGGATGACTTAACAATCATCTTTCGAGGCGATAAAAGAGCCAAAAGAATTTGGTACGACATAAAGAAAAGGTTTGAAGGATCTCTAGAAAATAAAAGGATAGACCTAATGTTGGATCTAGCCAGACTAAAATTGAACCCAAATGAAAATGTCAACATGTATATTGTACGAGCACAGAAACTGGCACAAGAGATCACCCAGCTAGGAAAGACTGTAACAGAAAGAGAACTTGTACGATACATTGTTGAAGGACTCACACCTAACTTTGACACGATCGCAGCAGCACTGTCAATAAACAGAGAAATCTCCTTACCAGACTTGAGACAAACTCTACTGGATTTCGAGAAGAAAAGACAGGACAGAAGCAAAAATCCTGAAAATGCTTTCAGATCATCAGGCAACCAATTCAAAGAAAAGTCATGCTTCATTTGCAAAAGAAAAGGACATTTCAAGAAAGACTGTTGGTTCAACCCTAACAACAAAGGAAATCAAAATAATACAACAAACAAAAATAACATGGCCAGTACAAGGAACTACCATAAAGGACCAAAACAAAACAAAGACACAGCCAGATCAGCAATCCAAGAACGAACGGAGGAACCATCCCAACGAAGAGACTCCACTTCAGAATACGCACTACATGCAAGCACAAAGGAGGAACGCCCGACAACTCAGGACGTGTGGATAATTGATTCTGCGTGCACAAGCCACATGACTTCCCATGGTGATTGGATCGAGCACAAGACGGAGGAGAGAAGAAGCATACAAGTGGCAGAAGAAGGGAGGCACATCGAATCTACCTCATCGGGATTAATCCAAGCTACTGTACAAGGTAAGGACAAACTTAACAACGCTGTAACCCTGCATAATGTCCTCCATGTACCACACCTGAAAGGAAATCTAATGTCCATTCCAAGCGTAGTAAGAAGAGGGAACTCTGTTTTTTTGAATTCTGAAGGAGCATACATATACTCTTCTGATGACAAGCTAATAGGAACAGGAAACTTTGATGGTAACATGTACACATTGAACCTATCACGTTTACCTGAAGCAACTCATGTTCCAAATGAACATTGCTTGATTTCAAAGGACAATTCTAGGACTGCATGGCACAGAAGGTTAGGACATCCTAGTGACAACAAATTAGACCTGATTTTGAAGAACAATCTTCTAAAAGGCTTGAACTCTATAAATGGTACCCTTGATCAATGTGATGCTTGCTCATTGGGAAAAATGACCAAAGTACCCTATGTTCACACAGATGGCAATCAGGAAAGCTACCCCTTTGAAGCCATTTATGTCGATCTCTGTGGTCCAATGAGAATAAACTCCTTGGGCGGAAGTAAATATTTCTTGACCATTGTAGATGGATTTTCTAGGAGAATATTTGTAGAATTTCTCAAAGATAAACTCTCGGCAGCAGAAGTTTTGAAGAAGTTTATTGTAAAGAGAGAAAACGAGCTAAACTCAAAACTAAAACGACTTAGAACAGATAACGGAACAGAATTTATCAATAAAAACCTTGAAACCTTCATAGAATCCAGAGGAATTAAACATGAACTAACTACACCGTACACCCCAAGAAGCAATGGGAGAGTTGAAAGAGCTAACAGAACACTATTAGACAAAGGCCGAACACTTCTGGCAGACTCCCAATTACCCCTACACTTCTGGGCAGAAGCTGTGAATACAGCTGCATATCTGTACAATCTAACTCCCACAACCAGTGACCCAGACACTACCCCTATGGAAAAATGGAAAGGTAAAAAGCCATCCGTCTCTCACATCATGAGATTTGGTTGTGAAGTCTTCTATAAACTCGAGAATCATCAAAGACACAAACTAGAAGCTAAATCTAAGAGAGAAATATTTGTAGGCTATTCAAGATGCAGAAGAGCTTATCGAGTATTTGATATCACAGCGAGAGTCATTCTTGAAACCGCAGACATTCACTTCAGAGAGAACAATAATGGCATCTCAGAAGAAAAACAAAGTGATAATAATACGGACACTGACACATATTTCTTCATTCAGGAGGATGAACAACTGGACAATCATGTTCTATCAGATGTTGATATTGAAGAGCCAGCACCAGATACCATGGTCAACAGACAGACAGAGTCAAGTGAATCAGACAGACCACAAAGAACTCGAACAATACCTAAAAGATTCGATGACTACGTTCTGGCTACTACGAATGAAACCATTCCGAAAGACTATGAAGAAGCCATCGCATGCGAAGACAAGAAACATTGGGAGAACGCAATGCTTGAGGAAATACAGAACATGTACTCGCATCAAGTATGGGAACTGGTACCTAGACCTGTAAACGCTAAAGTTGTCAAAAGTAAATGGGTGTTCAAAATATCTAAAGACCAAGAAAACAAAACTTACAAAGCTAGACTTGTTGCAATGGGATACAACCAAATCCCAGGAAGAGATTACAACTAAAGTTTCAGCCCTGTAATTAAAAATGCCACCCTCAGGACTGTTTTGTCAATGGCAGCAACAAAAGATTCAGTCATTAAACTATTTGATGTGAAAGCAGCCTATCTAAATGGAAACATTGAAAATACAATATTCATGGAACAACCTGCTGGATTTGTCCAAGACAGAAACAAAGTTTGTAAACTCAACAAAAGTATTTACGGTCTACCTCAATCCGGAAGATCGTGGTATGAGAAATTCAGTCAAGTACTTCATGACAGTGGACTGGAAAAACTTAAATCTGATCCTTGCCTATTTAAATGGAAGAATGAAGACAAATACTTCTATGTAGGGATATATGTTGATGACTTTATCACTGTCTCAGATTCTGAAGACACCTCAAACAGATTCATCAATAAATTGAGACATCACCTGGAAATAAAGGATGTAACATGTAAAGGTATGTTTTTGGGAATCAAGATCATACAAGACAAGGAGGGAATTTCGCTACAGCAAAGCCACTATGTACAACAAATATTGCAGAAATATGGACTGGAAAATTGTAAGGAAGTTCCAACACCAGGTTCCAAAGAAATCAATTTGGACAATCATATTGAAGATGACAATTGTGATCAGCACACTTACCAAGAAGCCCTTGGAATGCTAATGTTTCTAGCTGTTAACACCAGACCCGACATCGCTTACATCACTAGCAAACTTTCACAGTACTCCAGACAACCAAAACAGATGCACTGGACAGCAATCAAAAGAGTGATGAGATACCTACGAGGAACAATTGACCTAGGAGTGAAATTTGAAAGAGGGAAGACTGGAATCCTGAAGTCCTACGCCGATGCCAGCTGGTCGACCACTCATGACGGAAAATCCTACGGCGGATATGTATTGAAGCTCGGCGAAGCAACTATAGACTGGAAAAGTAGTAAACAACCACTCGTCGCCCTCTCCACAATGGAAGCGGAAATGATAGCTGCTTGTGAAAGCTGCTGTCAAATCAAGTGGATAATAAACCTGTTACGAGAGCTGGAAGAATGGAATTTCATGGAAAAACCAACTGCGATCTATACAGACAGTCAGTCATTGATCAACTGGATCTCCAGCCCTAAACAAAGCAGTCGCTGTAGACATATCAACAGAAAGTACCACTTCTTGAGAGACTGTTATGAATCCAGAGACATCTGCCTTCTGTACAAGCCATCTCAGGACCTGGAGGCGGATATCTTCACAAAGGACCTATCCCGAGACCAGATGAAGAAACACCTGGAGAGCCTCAGCGTCGTGGGAATAAAGTCAAAGTAAGGAGGGAATTGTTACGCAGACTTTGACTTTAATCATCATAGATGCTGACGTCACTACGATGACGTAACTTCCAACTTCTACCTTCAAACTTGCTGTTATTGTTTACCGCTAACTTGTCTTAACAATACATGTAATGGAACAAGTCATTCCTTAAATAAATATATATTTGTTTTTATCAGAAGGGATGTCCTCGTAACTACAACATACGTGAGTACAAACAAAACAACCAGAAATCCTCAAAAAGAATAACCATATTTTGCTAAGCCTATATCATAAGAAACACCAAAGTGAAATATCCATTCAATCAAAGTGAACAAACATTCAAATGGAGTAAAATCTAAGTAAAGAAAAATCTACATCAAGCAACATAAAATAGATATAAAATTCAAATAAGCAATTTTTTTCTGGAATTAATTAAATTCGGATTGTGTTTATTTTAAGGCGGTACCTATTTTGAGCAATTTTTTTGAAATCTTATTCTAATTAGAATTTTGTTTTTATAAAATATATTTTATAATTAATATAGAATTTGTTTCAAAAGCCTTTGTTCTATATGTACTCGGATAAAATTCAACTGGGGAAAACTTAGGCATTAACCGGGTCATTTGTCTAGCTGAATTATAAAAATATGCATTGTTTGATGCAGTTTTAAAAAGTTCATTATGCATCATATGTATTATTATGCATTAGCGCGTCATCTGTTATGAATTTTCAAAACTATTATAGATGCGTATGATTCTTTTTAAAAAAAGTAACAATATCTACTTCCCTTACTTTTTCAAATTAATTTTTCCATTGCAGTAAGGGCAGTAGAAATTGTTTAATTTTTGAAAGAATCATACGCATCTATAATAGTTATGCATTATATGTATACTGGTGGTCACAAAATTAAATTGAAAAATTCAAATTTCACTATAGTTTCTGAAGTAATTATAAAATGTTATTCAACAACACGATTCAGCACAACAATGCATCGAAGATGCACAATTGTAAGCAAGATATTTAATTAGAAATATTGAAGCGAAATATTTATTTTTTTATGAAAAAATTATTAATTTTGATATTTATATTTTGCTATTTTGTATAATTCCCTTATTGTTTCTCACGTATTTTAATAATTTTTATATGTTGGCGATCTATGGATATGCTCCAGGAGCCTGGGTTACCTTTATATTACTACTAAATTTTAGTTTTTGCTTGTGCCTTCAATAAATTTCTGCGTCAGCCTGAAGTTTGTCTTTCCTAATTTTCTACGTGACGATATATACAAGATGTGATGAAAAGGCACACATTTGAAAAAATGCCTTTTTTTTCTGAAAGGAATTAGTATTAAATGTGATCATCCCTAACATCAAGCATAATAGCGTGACCTTATGTTTGTGGCGACCACACTTTGCTTCAGCGAGCGCGGACAAAGCTTCAATATACATACGGGCAGTAGTGTGGCGACCTCACTACGCCTCGGCAAGCGCAAGCTGGGAGAACACGTCACTACGCATGCGCGGGCGGCATCCGGGACTTTCTGGCCACGCGCGTCGTCAACAACAAGGCTTGCTTCCAACGGCCGTTACTTCGGCCGTTACTTCTTTTCTCTTTATATATTTCTGGCTTTAAATAAATTAATTTTAATTATAATTTTATCAGCGGCCTTTCCACAAGCCATACCAACACGCACGCAACCACCCCATATGTTGTTAAATTTATCTTGAGGTAGACTGGAGTGATAAATCCCACTCTTCTATAAGAACAGTTTTAAATTCCTATAAAAATATAAGAAAAGTCTTCCTATACACTCACAATTGGATTCTGATTTGGAAATCTTGCTGGCCACTCCACCTGACGAATAATCTCTCCAGATCAGAAATCGTCGGAATTCAGGATCAAGGCTGAAATGTTACCTATCAGTTAAATGGAAACGGGCTCATTGAACATCAGTTGCATGGAAACTTCGCGACACAATTTCTAACGTGCCTTTCTATGATGTGAATGTAGTACATTTCTCTAATTTTATTATTATTATTTACAAGAGGAGGAATCTCCATATATCATATCGAAGAAAGAATCATAGCTAAGGGCGACGAGATTCTATATTATTGTGGCGAAAAAATAATTTATTATTTAATTTAATATTATTCAATGAAAATATTCAACAGATTATGAAAATATATATTACTCTGTATTTGTAAAATCATCTTTAAAATATTTCTTTGCTTGCTTGTTCAAGAATCTCTAGCTGTAGATAATTTTGTTGATAATTGTCGACTAGTCGAACTGACGTCATCAATAAATACGCTTACATCTTAATATATACAAATACTTGATTTCTACGCTACATTATTATTTAGTCACATCGGCAAAGATTTCGTTAAATACGGGTTCCTGAAGAGGATAGTTCTTTTCTGATTTTGGTGGCCGTCATGTCCCTATAGTATTTGACGCTATGTGATATGGAGCGATATTATTGGTCCTTTATTCCTCATTTTCAAACTTGATAGGATCTTCCAGCAAATGTACCTCTTCCTGAAAATGCCTCCAAAGGTTTTAAACAACCTGTCTTGGTGCATTTAGCCAAATTGCTGCCCTCGGGTTGAGATCTCCCAACCTCCAATCTACTAATTCATTTCCAACGTCAGTCATCATCCAAACGACAAACGTAAATAATTGATTGTAAAAATGTAAAAGGCTAGCGAATATGTTTCTAAGCGATTTATAGAAAGGAGTTTCCGATTAGAAATTAGAATGATATTTAGAATCACGTTGATTGATGCTGCTGTAAAATGAATCATGTCTATAATCATGTATACATGTATTTGTTTTTGTAAAAACTATATTATTTAGAAGAACACATTTAATATATCTATATATATATAAAAATGAATGTTTGTATGTTTGTTTGTATGTCCGGTATACAAATTCGCAGTAGTTCACTAATTCAAACCAAAATTTCCATACATAGGTAAAAGATACGGGGAAGACGATAGGCTATTTTAAAAAATATATAAATCGATTATTAAAACTATATATTTTTAGTCATAAAATGATGATGACGCTATTGCTGTATCATGTTTGATTATCAGATACAAAATTATATCGAGAAAAATTCCAAAAAGCAGAGACCACGGGTGAAACCAGTTCATTATTTTGTACGCAGGAACAAAATTCTAACAGAAAAACATTCATTCGAGCAGAAAACAAAAGCCAGATCATCTTTCTATAAAAATATCGCTTCTCAGACACAAAGTTTGGAGCGGGACGTTTCACAAGAGTGACATCCACGGCGCCAATTTATAATTGTTACGAATAGTCTTTGAAATTCAAAATAATATAATTTTCAAATATCGTTGGGAAAATTTACATATTTATTTTTATATTTTAAAAACACACAAAGTTTGAAGCGGGACGTTTCACAAAAGTGACATCCACGGTGCCAATTTATAATTGTAACGAATAGTATTTGAATAAAAACATTTAATCGGGTAAAACCCGGCGTTGCCCGGGTCATTCGGCTAGTTATTTATAATATTTTGGAAATAAATATTTAAAATATAAGGTCTGACAATTTTATTTTGTCTTAAAGTAAGTAAGAAGGATGAATCCGTAACCAACTTTGCATATTATTTATTATTAATAGCAATTATACAAAACAAATCTTGGTATATATGTCTACATGAAAACAACAAAAACAATGTATATGTAGAAGTTCCTTTTCAAATACGAGCTCATCTATAGCCATTGTTACTCTGTGTAATATTCCAACAATCTCTACCGGTGAATATATTCGTGTGTGTGGCACTATGTGGGCCCAACGATACGTTAATGATGTATTACGACCGGTGACATTCCCCTACTTCCAGGGGGTACCCAATGCCCTTTATCAGCAGGATAACGCCCGACCGCACATTGCTCGCATTAGGCAACAAGCTCTGCAAGATGTAGATATGCTTCCCTGGCCACTCTCCTGACCTCTCACCAATCGAGCATGTCTGGGACATTATTGAACGCCGTTTGCATGCCTTGTCTCAGCCGCGTTCCAAAGACGAACTGTGTCAAATGGTTGAAAGGGAATGGAGAGCCATCCCTCAGCAAGTCATCTATGTCTGACTGACTCTCTGCCTAGACGTGTTGCTGCGTGCATCGCCGTCCGCAGTGGTCCTACTTGCTACTGAGTCGACGCCGTTCTCACTTTGTATAATGACTATCATTTTAAAATAAAGACCACTTATTGTACATTCCTGCTTCTTTCTGTTTGCCAAGTTTCGTCACTTTCTGGTCCCTTCTTTCTTGGTGTTCCATTTTCAATGTCACGCAGTATATATTAGATCTAGTCACATGTGTGATGAAGATACATTTACTGGCCATTAAAATTCATGCACCAAGAGGGGTATATTCTATATAAAGAAGATGCTGTTATGTGTAAATGATTAGAAATTCAACGTATCTGTGCAAAATAGCTCTGGGAGCGACACCTACAATGTGTTGAAAAGAAAATATTGTATAGAAAGTTTCTCACACCGAAATTTCATTAGAAACGTTACTTCGATTTGAAAGGTTGTCGTGATGTCACGTGTAAGAAGGAGAAATGCTTATTAACAAGTTTCTGGGTTAGATAGAGGAAGAATTATAGCTTACTGGGATCGAGGTCTATCTTACTGCAGTATTGCTGCTTTTTTCTGTCGAAATCCCATTACTGTTAGCAGAATATGGAATCAATAAGTGAAGGATGGTCATACAGAACGACGAAATGGATCTCAGCTATCCTTAACAGCTTAGAATACCGATATCTTACCCGCATGACCTTAATGGATTGTACAGATACGTCAAGAGCCCTGAGTCAAAAAAAAGGTTCGTTCCAACATCAAAAAATGTATTCAGTTCGACGGCATTTTCAGCAAAATGGACTGTCAGCTCGACGTCCATGGCTTCGGCTACCCTTGACACTACATCACAGACAGTAACCCCTTCAATGGTGTGATCAAAAACAAACCTGAACGCAAAAAAAATGTAGTGTATTAAACTATATCTAAACAAAAACATTAAACCTTTTTATATTTTATTCTATCATTATAACAAAAAATAGAGGTTCTTATATTTATTATAATTCAACTTTATAAAACATGGTAAACACCATTATTTGACATTCTTCAATGTTTCCACTCTGTTGATCAGAAATATATTAAGAATATTTATTATTTCAAATCTCATATTGTTGCCTATGTTTCAATTCTTTTCCTGCAAATCGTCATTTTAGTATCTGACTTTTAGCTAAGGAGCCTCCATTTGTAAGTTCTCAAATCTTTGAGTATATATATATTGATATTTATTTAATAAACTGTAAACTATATAATTCATTTTTGAACACCTCAGATATATTTTCAACATAAAAATAAACAATTTTCAGACGTAGGTTGAAGTTTGTTATCTGTTTGATTACTAGACCTCTCTGATGAAAAATAGTTTGCCAAATCTTTATATCGGCGGTTTCCGAAGAGATATAAAAAAGCATCTATTTGATGTACTTCTTACGAGAGCTGTAATAAGTTCCATCCATCACCTGTCAACACGCTCACCGTCCATCACGGCCACAATGCCGAATGATCCCCAATATGCCGAGATCGACTCTTTTGTGTGGTGGGCCATTTCTCTCGGTCTGGCAGGAGACATCATTCACCGGAACACCTGCTTTGTGGGCCCGTCGCCTCTGATTGGCCTCCTCGCTCGATGCACTTCCCCTCGTGTTGGATTAAACTCAATGCAAAATTTCCGTCGATGAAGGATGTTACAGTAAAACATTAAGATTTCTGGTATGGAAGACGTTAGATTCAACGGAATTTTCTTTGATTAGAAAATTCATGTTCAAATATTTCTTGGATATTTTATATCTCTCATTTTGTTTAGTATTGATTTTCTTTTTAAAATGGTAGAACATATTTGATACCTTTGAAAATAAGAAACATCAATCTCTTCAAAATAAGCATTTTAGCTCAACGTGCACCTCATATTTTTTACAATTCAATTTTAATATGGTAGAATAGTAATCGACGTGAAATGGTTCTGGTCTTCATTGGTGACGCCCACCGCGGGAAAGACTTCGCTCCCTATTAACCGCCAGAGTTTTTCTCACAAAAATAACTGGTAGATGTACGCTGGTAGATTAGGTGCTAGCGTTACCCAACTCAATATCAAGATGCTACTTGTAGATGGTAGCCTTCCTTTATTGTCTCGGGATGGAAGCCGACGCCAAAGAGCCAGACCTACAGATCCAGGGACAATCACAGGAAATGAACACCTCCCGGAGCAGAGGTCGCACGGCTCGGCAACTCCAATATCTGTGGGTCAGCGACCCGTCGCTGGATCCACAGGCGGCTCAGGTGGCACGCCTCGAGGCAGGATGGTCAGACTCCATTGGACTCTCTGGGTCAATGTGAGAGGACACAGAAGGGGCACCAACCTCCTGGATATCTCCCTCACTGGACCTCTTGGAAGATAGGAAAGTCCTTGTTTCTACTACCACTAGGTCATCCAGACTTTCTTCATCTTCTTCCATGAGATCTACCATGGTAGATGGCTCTGGTAGAGTTGCTGTGGGGATGATGGGTATGGACTGGTTCGATGGAACCTTCACTGTGACTCTGGATCCAGAGATAGATGCTGAGGAGCTTGTTGTGAGCCTGGATTCAAAGGTAGGTGCTGGGAAGCCTGTTGTGAGCCTGGATCCAGAGATAGGTGCTGGTGAGCTTGCTGTGAGCCTGGATTCAGAAATAGGTGCTGAGGAACTTGCTGTGAGCCTGGATTCAGAGATAGGTGCTGATGAGGTTGTTGTGGCTCTGGATTCAGAGGTGTGTGTTGGAAACTTTATAGGCAACCTGGAAAGAGAATTGGATGAAGGACACATTTCATTCAATCCCAGTTTAACCTCCTCTCTTTGTACAGATTCCAACAAAACTACTTTATCTGCAGGTTGAGTTGCTTTCACAGTGATCTGTGCTGCTTTGACAGTTTCTCCACAAATTCCATCAGCTGCTGATTTCTTGGCAGATTGAACATCTGTTTGGAGAAACTCTGTCATCTTCAATGGAACTCCATCATCAACCAGAAAGCCCCCAGCAAACTTAAATTTTTCAGGCAAAGGTATTGTTTCTTTGGTGGGTTGAGGTGCATCCTCAAAAAGAAAGTCTTCCTCCGTGATGAATCCACCGGAACGTTGCATGACAGTGGAGAGAGGTGGAGTTTGTCCGTAGACATCGAAGTTCTTCTGAACCTTCTCCATGTCAACTTCAAATTTCTGGGGAGAGGAAAGTTTGGCGAGTTTCTTGACGAAGATAACGTGGCCATCATCCTCCGAGACAATCCTCCTACTGACAGCTGAGAAATGGTCATCATTCAGCTGAGCAAAATAATCCTGGGCCTTGATGTCACTAATTTCCTTCTGTGATTCTTCAATCTTCTGTTGAAAGGTTCTTTTCTTCAACAGCTTCTGGAGCTGGAAGTCTGAGAACTCGTTGGACTCCTGAGGTAGGTCTTCCAGACGGGACCATGCCTTGTGCCGTTCCTTCAGTACAGTCAGGATCTCATGTTTGATCTCTGCAGGGAGGCTAAGGAAGTCCTGAGAGTAGATATCCACCTTGTCTGGGTCCTCGAGCCACACTCCACCAGAGCTGGTCACTGGCTGCGATGGTTCCAGTATCTTTTCCAGTCCGGGGTCAAGAGGTGGGAGCTGGAACATATCATCATCATCTGCACGAGACTTAGAAGGGCTGCCAGTCTGCGCTGCCAGGATTCTGCGAGCTGCGGCCTGGCAGCCCTTCTAAGTCTCCGCGCAGGCGTCGTGCAGATGATGACAGAGTAAATTTTTAAAATGTAAAGGAATCCTAAACAAAAAGAATATAACCTAATTTTGTTTTTCTTTAATAATAATAACGTAGTTAGTTGTGTCTATGTATGCAAAAAAAAACTGTTTGCTTTTAAAATATAATCAAAAAATAAATATAGTTTTAGGATAATTATTATTCATTTTACCATCCACGACTGCATGAATTGGCAACGTAAATAGAATATACGTTTTTTTATGACATATATATATACTAGCGGATGTGTACCCGGCTTCGCCCGGGTTTTATCCAAGTGAAAGTTTGCCTAACGAATATTATATATTATGAAGTATAATAAACAATGCTAAAGATTAGTTTTAATTATTAATCAAGATTGTGTGTGAATATGTGAGAAAGATGTAATATCGTTGTTGTTTTCTTGGCCGACTGTTTTACATATGGTGTTATCTTAAAATTGCTTGTTTTGAATATTTTTTTAGATTGAGTTGAATGAATTGCTGAATTTTTTTTCGTATTTATATTTAAATAAAATTAACTCTGTTGAATTTTTTTTTTTATTTTATCGATAACAGCAAAGTTATGCATTTTAAAGTTAGGAAAAATATTTTGATGTTAAGCAAAACCTGCTCCATCTCGTTTTACATAAATGTTGAAAATTTGGTCGAAATTGATGCATTGTAACGAAAGTTTTTAGCGAACACCACTTATGAAATTTGCATTTTATTAATATAGATATAATATAATATAAATGAGTTTTAAAAATTGTTTTAAAAAAATGCATCGGCCGGGAATCGAACCCTGGCCGCCCGCGTGGCAGGCGAGCATTCTACCACTGAACCACCGATGCTTTAAAAAAATCAAATTCATTTATCGTCGCGACCAGTGCTGCGCCCTAGCGGTAAAAGACTGGAACTAACGCTTTTTGGTTTTTTATTTTTTAAAAAAAGCACATTAACTTTTTTAGTTTTTTGAATAGCCTATATGTTAAACGAAATCTTCAGCTACCTACATGCGAAATTCCATAATGATTGAGTCAGTAGATTTTGCGTGATGCGATAACAAACATCGATTTCGCATTTCATTTTTATATATATAAGGAAAGGAAGGATATATATTATATTAAAAAAGAGATTTCTGTTGTATTTTGGAATTAGGTTGATATATTGCTATGGTAGTGCAGTCGTGGTTGATATCTTTAAAGTATGATAACTAAAATGGTTTTGATCAGAGGTTGTTTTAATTGAGTTAAAGGAATATATAAAAGAACATAATTTGATAAAAGTAATGCCTGGCTTAAGGCGAGTAGAATAAGAAAAACAAAAGATTATTTACATAATGTACAAAAGTTTTGAGCCGGCCAACGGGATAAAACAACAACGAGTTTTTATAGGGGAAGAGTGACCTTTGTCGGTCGATTTAGCAGAGTTTTGAATCAATGAAATTATAATTTAAAATAAAATAATATTTTATATAACATATATATATATATATTGTTACATCATGATTAATGGCGTATTCCTTATATTATTTTTAATATATTTGAAATTTAAATTATATATTTATTTATTTTTATTTAAAATATTCTATGATATTTATTTAAAACACAGATTATTTAGATTGTCATCATTTGTATTTAGGTACACGTGTGACTTCACTGCTCTCTTTGATGTGAGAAAATAAAAAAAAAGGATTCTGGTGGCTACTTAAAGAAGACTTATCTCGTTATTCCCTTTTATAAATTTGTAGGATGGTTGAAACACGCTCTGGTAAGATGCAAGACCCCGCACAGGAGAGAATCCAGGCTGAAGAGTCTGCCAAGCCGCAACCTGGTGCAACAATTGGTAGAGATGCTAGTTCCGACCCAGTTGTCCTGAATCCCAACATCGACATCCCCAAGTATGATGGAACGGAAGACCCTCGCCCATGGATTGAATCTCTTGAAGAAATTGGCTTCTTGTACCATTGGGCAGACTACATTATCTCTCGTTATGCCGCCATGAACATGACGGGAAGCGCTAAAACCTGGTTGAATTTACACAAAGCTAGTTTCACGAGCTGGGAAAATATTAAAATCCGCCTCATTCAGGATTTTTCTTTGGACGCGAATAAAGAAGAACTTAGAATGAAGCTCAACAGAATGCAACACTGGAATGAACCAGCAATCAGGTTCGCGGAAGACATTCTAGTGTTGTGCAACAAGGTTGACCCCGCAATGGAAGAAGAAACAAAAATTGAACATGTTATTGGAGGACTGAAAAAAGAGTACTCATTCGCGCTCTACCTGAACCCTCCTAAAACGACCGATGACCTTCTTGTCGTGTGCAAGAAAATGGATTCTTTTGAAAAGAAGTATCGGGAACGTGTGGAGAAATCCAGAAACCTATATAACGGTCCACGCTATTCTAGACCCCAACAACAATCGAGGTACGTACCGCCGACTGCCGCACGAAACTACCAGACCACTTCCAGGCCCCAAGCCCCTGTTTCCAATAATTACAAGAACGACTCCCCTCCTACCCCCAGACAGTATCGAAACAACTTTCCCCAGCCCTCTACCCCTAGACGTCCTTATAATCCTAACTTTGTGCCGAAACCAAATCTTCAGAGAAACACTTACAATAAAAGCCAAGAAGTGAGCAAAAATAGGACGGAAGATGGAAGACCAATCTGCTTTTAATGTAACAAGCCAGGGCACGTGGCCCGTTATTGTAGGGTCAAGTTTATAAGAATCCTAGAAGAGGATCCAGCAGACACCCAAGAGAAGGTCGAAGAAAAATGCCAAATGAATGAAATATCAGAGAAATCAGGACCTCGGCTTTATGCTGATGTATGTCATTGCACACAGACAAATATTCCTACCCGGAATAAATATTCCGTGTTGGAAGATTTAAACTAAGCGTCGCGCCTGAATCTATCAATCAAAGCAAGTCGACCATAAACGGAATCAAGAAGTTGGACCCTAAATACAAATTAAAAATTAATGTGGACAAGATAGGGACTTTTGAAGCTTTGGTTGATACAGGTGCTGACCTCTCAGTGGTCGACCTCAGAACGGCCCTCGATACAGGCCATGGTATAAGTAAACTCGCAAAAATTTGTGCAGGACCCGATGGAAAAAAATTGGACATGGTAGGAAGTATATTTTTAAATATAAAAATTGATGACGAAACATTATCACACAACTTTGTGATATTGAAAACGCATTTACGGACATTAATTCTTGGGAGAGATTTCCTTAAGAAAATGAACGCAAAAATAAATTGTAAGCAAGAAACTATAAAATATGATTTGACGAATAATCATGACGAAATCAATTTTAAAATGTTGAAAATAAAGAGTGCCAAGGATTCCATTGTACCGGAATGTTCCATGAAATTGATCAAGGCATTGGTAGAAACAGAGGATGGAGAATATATTATCGAGGAGAGCAGCAAAATGTTTCAAACAAATGGACTTCGTCTAGCAAGAAGCTTGATCAATGTTATAAATAGGGAAACACACATCTGGATAACTAATCCGTATCCTCGACCGTTAAAAATAATGAAAAACCAAACATTGGCTTTTGGAAGTAGTCCAGCGAAAATAAATGTGAGTCGAGAAAGAGAGGTAGAAAAGAACGAAGAACCTAGATTCCAAATAAACGAAAATCTTTCACCAAAGGAACAGAAGGAGTTAAAACAAGTTTTAGAAAGGTATGGAGATCTTTTTTCATCGAGATTAGGGAGAACCAATTTGGCAAAACATCGGATAGACACAGAAGACGCGAAGCCAATTAAACACAAGCCTTACCGGGTAAGTGCTAAAGAACGAGATATTATAAAAGAGCAAATTGACGAGATGCTTACAGAAGGCATAATTAGGCCATCTTCTAGCCCCTGGTCTTTTCCAGTAGTATTGGTCAAGAAGCGAGATGGTAAATACAGATTTTGTGTGGACTACAGAAAACTGAATAATGTGACAGTAAAAGATGTCTATCCGATCCCTAGAATAGACGAAGTTATGGATACTCTCCAAGGATCTACACACTTCTCAGCAATAGACCTCAGATCTGGATATTGGCAAGTTGAAGTCGAAGAAAGAGACAAAGAGAAAACAGCTTTCACTACAGCGCATGGATTATATGAATTCAACGTGATGCCTTTTGGACTTTGTAACGCGCCTGCTACCTTTGAGAGAAATATGGAGAATATGCTTGGAAATCTGAGATGGCAAATTTGTTTGTGTTATCTGGATGATGTTATCATATATAGCCCGGATTTTCCAACGCACCTCAAAAGACTTGAAGCTGTTTTTAGATGTTTTCGTGAATCTAATTTAAGGTTAAACGACAAAAAATGCCGATTTGCTTTTGAAGAATTGGAGATTCTCGGCTATATAACGAGCAAACATTGTATAAAAACCGCGGAACATAACATCAAAGCTGTCAGAAATTTTCCTCGGCCCAAAAAGGTCAAAGAAGTACAATCCTTTTTGGGAATGTGTTCATATTATAGAAAATTTATCAAAGACTTTTCAAAAATTGCTGACCCTTTGACCAACCTTATAAAAAAAGTGTATCATTTACCTGGACAGAAAGACAAGAGGAAGCGTTTCAAACCCTAAAAACAGCACTATTAAGTCCACCAATTTTAGGTCACTTCAATCCAAATGCACCTACTTATGTTCATACTGATGCGTCCAACATCGGCATAGGTGCAACACTTGTCCAAGACATCGGTGGTGAAGAGAAGGTGATCTCATATTTGAGTCGTACCCTAAGTAAAGCGGAGCAAAATTATTCAACCACTGAAAAAGAATGTCTTGCCGTTGTCTGGTCAATGTCAAAATTACGACCCTACCTTTATGGAAGACACTTTAAAATAGTAACAGACCATCACGCCTTATGCTGGCTCAAAAACTTGAAGGATCCAACAGGTCGATTGGCAAGATGGGCATTGAAAATTCAAGAATATGACTTCGATATAATACATAAATCGGGAAAGAAGCATCTGAACGCCGATGGCTTATCTAGGGGGCCCTTACCAGAAACTGATTGGGATGAGGATTTTGAAATGCTATTTTTAAATCAAATAACAGACGAAGAGGATAAATTTATCGAAAGTGTTAAGAAAAACCTTAATGGAAGCAGGCGATCAATTGCGCAAAACTTTAAAGAAGAAGATGGATGCCTCTTTAAGAAAAACCCGAACCCTGAAGGCAGGGCGTGGTTGCTTGTGGTTCCAGAGAATAAAAAGAGAGAAATTATGAAAGAATATCACAATCATATGTCGAATGGCCATCTGGGCGTCGCCAGAACCATGTACCGAATAAAGAGTAAATACTTTTGGCCATCCATGCTAAAGGATGTCTCAGAATTCGTTAAGACGTGTCACCTTTGCCAAAGTAGGAAAGGCTCAAACCAATTACCTTCTGGACTACTACAGCCCATCCCCCCAGCCAACTTTCCTTTCGAAAGAATTGGAATTGACTTTGTTGGTCCACTACCATCTACGAAAAACAGGAAAAAATGGATAATCGTGCTGACGGACTACTACACTAGATATGCAGAAACAAGAGCAGTCTCGGAAGCAACAGTGAAAGAAGTTTCTAAATTTCTAGTAGAGGATATTTTTCTTCGGCACGGAGCCCCACAATATCTTATTAGTGACAGAGGCTCTCAATTTACCAGTAATTTAATGAAAGAGGTGATGAAAATGTGCAAGATTAAACATTGCTTCACAACGAGCTATCATCCCCAGACTAATGGATTGACAGAGCGGTTAAATAGAACATTGATCAATATGCTCAGTATGTATGTGAACACTGATCAGAAAAATTGGGACGAAATACTCCCATTCATCACTCACGCTTACAATACTACAATTCAGGAAACCACAGGATATTCTCCCTTTTTCCTGATGTTTGGAAGAGAACCCACGTCTCTTTTGGACGACAGGAATATCTCGGTGGACATTGACAAAGATGATTATGATGAATACATAAAACATCACTTAGACAAAATTAACAGAACAAGAAAATTAGTTATTAACAACACAATAAAGACTCAAGAAAGAATGAAAAAGAACTATGACAAGAAACACATGGAAAGAAGCTACGAACCAGGAGAATTAGCAGCAGTTTGGACACCAATTAGGAAAATAGGAAAGTGTGAGAAACTACTGAGAAAATATTTTGGCCCATATAGAATATTAAAGAAGCTGTCTAACGTAAATTACTTAATTGAGCCAAAAGATAATCCTGGCCAAGACCCATTGATTGTCCATGTCTCAAGACTCAAACCATATTTTGAGAGAATTGATGAGGTAACTCACGAGGACGTGACGACCTCTGGAGAGGGGGAAGTGTTACATCATGATTAATGGCGTATTCCTTATATTATTTTTAATATATTTGAAATTTAAATTATATATTTATTTATTTTTATTTAAAATATTCTATGATATTTATTTAAAACACAGATTATTTAGATTGTCATCATTTGTATTTAGGTACACGTGTGACTTCACTGCTCTCTTTGATGTGAGAAAATAAAAAAAAGGATTCTGGTGGCTACTTAAAGAAGACTTATCTCGTTATTCCCTTTTATAAATTTGTAGGATGGTTGAAACACGCTCTGGTAAGATGCAAGACCCCGCACAGGAGAGAATCCAGGCTGAAGAGTCTGCCAAGCCGCAACCTGGTGCAACAATATATATATATATATAGTGTAAAAACTATATGACAAAAATATAACAGTGATTCCCTATATAATTAACTGAATGATGTGTTAGAAGTAAAGGATTTTTTTTCTCTCTCTCTCTCTCTCTACTAAATAATAACAATTTACAAATTTTATAATTTGAATTTAAATAATCAAAATAATGAAGATAATTTTAATACAAAACTAAACAACTATTTATTATTATATATATATATAATAGATCGCTTTCGGCGTGTATAGTTATCTAGAAGTTATACTCCTAGTTGCTCCTGTAGAAGGGCATGTTAGCGTGAAATCTAGATAAAAAGAATTGTACAAGAAACTCAGCCCTGGATGCTTCATTGATTTTATTAAATATTTTATTATAATTTATTTAGCCACACATTTTATATAATAACTGGCTCTTTGGCATTGCACCTCACTGGCACCGCAAATTGAACATATACGACGACATTGCCTGGCGCCTTAAGTTGAGAGCTCTACCACATCCGAGAAGAATTGGAAAACCCTCCTGCACCGTATGCAACGGACCCCCTGACATCCAGCACAGATACATAGATTGCACTGTTACAAAGAAAATGATCGAAAAAGCAACTAACGAATGCCTGAAGGTTGACCCTCTCTACAGATTCAGTCCCGCCGATTTTATTCTTGGCGTCAACAAGCCTGAAATACGATGTATCTTAAACAAAACAAAATTTGATATTTATAAATATTTTATAGAAAGAGATTTTGTACCCCCTCCCCCGCTGGCCACTAATCTGTATAACCGACTCTCTGCTCAATAAAGATCGTTTTGTCGCGTATTTATCTAAATTAATAGGTATACTTAAAATTTCAAAATTAGATTTTTAAAACCGTTTTATTAAAAGAATTATTATTCTATTATTGTTTATTATAAGTGTTTTCTTGAATTTTAGTTTCAAATGTCAAATATATTTTTTTAATAATTTATGAAAGTCCGAGCATTCTAAATATTTTAAAAGACATTCCACCTTTAACAGCATAAGGAAAACAAAAATAGCTTCTTCCTCTTTCTATTTGTAGTAATTAACTAGTCTCTAATAGGGAGATTTTGAAAAAATCCATTCTAATGGACTTCTTGAATGGAAATGGGCGCATTAAGTAATTTTTAGATCTTTCAGATAAGCCTAATGGCTAGTCTCATATGTTGCCAATATTTTAAACAAGGATCACTTAAGACAAAGCCCAGTCTAGATATGATTTTTGTCTCATTCCCAAAAAAGAAAGTATTTATTGAAGTTTACTTTTATAGGTTTCTCCTAGTAATATTCATGTTTAAGCTTAGGAATGGGAACTAATTTATTCCTTGAAAGATTAGAAAAAGCACTTTAGATGATACAATAGATTCACCTAATTCTTTCTTTCGAACTCGAAATAACTTGTTAAAATAGTCTTGTTCAATAGGTTTTTCTAGGATAACTATACGATACTCCTAAGTATAATTTCTGTTAGAAATGTTTTGATCTTAGTTCTAATAACGAATTGAGGGATTAACCTTTAATTTCCTTCTATTTCCTGCATCATATATCAAGAGAGAAATATAATTTTCCTGAATTATAAAATAGCCCTCTTTATTTTCACGTTGTATTTTCATTTGTCGCATCAATAATTAAATTTAGATTTCAGGAAATCTTTCAATATTCGTGTTTTTTCAAAAATTATTTATTTATTCATGAATACCTATTTTGTCCCCTTCAAAGTAATCCCCATGAGATATTATACACTTGTGCCAACGGTTTTTCCAATCTTCGAAGCACTTCAAAAAATCTTTTTTTTTTATCTTTTTCAGCTCCTCCTTCGATGCCGTCTTTATCTCGTCAAGCGTAGCGTAACGTCGTCCTTTCATGGGCCTCTTCAGTTTAGGGAACAAGAAAAAGTCACAGGGGGCCAGATCTGGGTAATACGGTGGCTGCGGCATCATTAGTGTGTTGTTTTTGGCCAAAATGTCGCGCACAAGCAACGATGTGTGAGCAGGGGCGTTATCGTGGTGCAAAAGCCAATTTTTGTTCTTCCACAAATCCGGGCGTTTCTGGCGGATTGCTTCGCGCAAATTGCGCATAACTTGCAGGTAATATTCTTTATTGATCGTTCTACCCTGTGGCAAGAACTCATGATGCACCAGGCCCCTGAAATCGAAGAAAACTGTCAGCAAAACTTTCACATTCGACCGAACTTGGCGCGCTTTTTTCGGTCTTGGTTCGTGCGGCAGCTTCCATTGAGATGATTGAGCTTTGGTTTCCACGTCATAACCATAAACCCACGCTTCGTCACCAGTTATGACCCTCTGGAGCAAATTTGGGTCGTCGCGGACAGAGTCCAACATCTCATTAGCAATGTTCATGCGATGCTGTTTTTGATCGCAATTGAGCAATTTTTGTACGAATTTCGCGGCGACCCGTCTCATGCCCAAATCATTGATAAAAATCGAATGGCACGAGCCAATCGATATGTTTAGGTCCTTAGCAACTTCTCTAACGGTGATTCGACGATTGGCCAATATCATTTTCACCACTTCATTAATTTTTCGTCTGTTGTTGAAGTGCTCGGGCGTCCGGCACGCTCTTCGTCGTTCACATCTTCTCGGCCTTCTGAGAACATTTTGTACCACCGATAAAGGTTGCTTCGGTCCAAGGTAGCTTCTCCGTATGCCACAGTCAACATTCGAAATGCATCCGCGCACTTAATTTCGTTTTTCACACAAAATTTGATACAGGTTCTTTGATCCATTTTTTTAATAGGTAAAAATCGAAGACAATCCAAAACACCTGCAAGCAAAGCAGCTGTCAACAATTAAGTGAACATTCAAAATGGCCGAGCTTGTCGGCATAAGTGAGAGACATGAGTACCAACATAAAGCCACAAAAAGATCGAAATTCGAATATACGTAACCCGCGAAAATTCAAAATTCGCGATACCTTTTGAACACACCTCGTATTTGAGGGAGTCGAGGTCACGGGGTTAATGAAAACCCCCCTGATTACACTGATAGACAAAACTTAAGGAAGTTGTACCTAATAGCATATATATATCGGGATTCAGATATTTTCTGAATCCCGATATATATATGCTATAATGTACAGCTTCCTTAAGTTTTGTCTATCAGTGTTATATGGCGGAAAGCTCTTCATCTTTTGGAGATACTTCCTAACTGTACCTAATGTAAATACCCTCTTCTATAATTTTACATTAATCTATTGAATTATTGTCTATGTATTGCCTTTTTGACGGATTAAAATTAAATTGTTTGTTATTGTTGTCGTGTCCAATGAAGAGCTTCAGATATCTCCGTGCATTTCTATCACTGCAGTCGTCATGTTCTCTATCTTAGGTTGGGAAGCTGCTGTTCTGGGTCCATGTCAATTTCCTGAAAAACTACGGCCATTGCTGGACATGAGAATATGTGGGTAGATGTCATTTCCACACCAGGATAATATTAAATTGTTTAAAATCTTTATAATCGTTCTTCGAAACATTCTTTGTACCAATCAGGCTGCATGCCAATCGTACTAGAATTAAGATAACTATGATACAGGTTAGCACCAAGCCAAATGGTGTGATTGTGATACAATCTGAGGGCATACATCGGAATATGAGAACAAATGACACTGAATGTCATAAAACTTTGGAAATCTGACTAGATAACGATGCAAAAACACATAGTTGAAGTTTCAGCTTGGGTTATCTTGTTAGGTATGCCCAGCGTTCACAAGTTTACATTTTTCTTTGCGGGACGTTTCCAGACAGAGTCCGTACAAGTCGAAAAGTATTTTATATTGATTTGAGGATCCTTATTTCAAAAATATATTGTAGGAATTTCTGCAGAACCATATTCTAATGACTACACATTTTATTGAATTAGCGATGTCCGCTAGTTTTATACATATAATAGAGCTTTAGAAGTGTTAGCGCCACTCTTTTCCGTGAGTGTGAATCTGTACATTTTTCAGATTTCGAAAAAAAACGGAGCACTTAGTATCGTTTGTGCTGTGATTAAAACTGCCGTAAACAAAAATACTATTTTTGCGCGCGCAAGAAGCGCAAGCAGAGATAATCAATTATAATATGTCCGTGCTCGAGCAGAGCCTAATCAATAGACTTGGTAACTTGATGATAAATATGAACACTTTATCGGTCTTTGTAATTAAGTTTAAAAAATGCATATAGGTTTTTCTCTAATAAAATATACTAAATAGGAAGAAATATAATTTCCTTCTCAATTTGCTCCTCCTCTCAATATTGTCTGAAGTCATTCCAAAGATCGTCATCTTTGGTTGAAGGTAGACATGATGTTTGCATTGAGATCAGCTATTTTAGATGTGCTTTCTGCAAATATTTTTATTGATTCAGTGGATATGAAATCGACGACTAGCCTATTGCTTTTGTTAGTTAATGAATCAATATCTAATTTTTAAAAGAGGGGCATATGTTTAAAATAGTATTTATCCTTCATTTTTTTGCAGAAAAATTAATAATGTTTACACAGTAGTACAAAGCAGATTAACTTTACCTCCCCCATTTCAGCCCTGGTCTGATTTCTTAAATGATAATTATAAATTAAATAATTTTGATAACTAAACACTCCTCTAATCAATGTCAAAATATCGCTCTCTTTCACAGAAAGGGTAATATACATTTTAAAACGAAAGCTATACAAAATAAATGTCCCGACTTTGATCAAAAATATTTTATGAAACATACAAAATATATCAATATAAAATAACAGTTTTTTTAAGTCTAGACATAAAACTATAACTTCTAAAGGATCATATTTACGTTCAAAATTAGTTATCCTAGAAACGTCGCAACTTCAAAATTTATTATGCGAAAGCTAACATAAATTTATGTGTTATTACTCGGAAACAATTACCCAACTTTTAATTAAAGACTTCGGTTAATTGGAAAAAGCAAGGCGAGGGTGGCAACGGGAGACAAACAGCATCGCAGAATTAATTCTAGATAATAATTGACGTCGGCGCCAACAAGAACTATAGACGCGCTCCCAAATAAATTGCCATAACACCTCCGCTGGGCAAAAGTACAATCAATTTTCTCTAGGTTAATTTCGCTACCATCGACAGATATTATGGTTCTCGATAATTCTATTTCTACTTCTGATAGCTGAATGAAAGAAAGGAAAGTGGTCATAACTTATAAGAGTATAGTGCAAGAATTGTTTGTAAATACGAAACGTCCATATGAGCCTAATTTATTCATAATTTTATGAACGCAAGAGCTTATCAAACTATTTATTGATATTAACACCTATCTTTTTTTTTTCAAATTTAAGTCACGGCTAATGCGGCTTATGATTGTAGATAGAAATTTGAAAATTATGCAGCAAATGTTTATTTTGATCGAAAAATCGAAATATATTTTAAGGAGAAATAACGATTATTTCTAACCTTAGGGATGAAGTATGAAAGGATGAATTGTGAAGAGTAATGATAAACGGAAAAATAAAAGTGTCCAGGGATGGGAATCGAACCCACAGTGTTCCGCTTACCGGGCAGAAACCATGTCCACTAAGCTACCCTGGATATATTTTTCTGATGGTAAATATTATATAAAGTAATTTATAATACAATATAATGCGGCTTATACTTGTAGATCGAAATTTGAAAATTATAACGCAAATGTTTCTTTTGATCGAAACATCGAAATTTATTTTAAGGAGAAAATTTTGAAAAAAATGGCGAATAATATTGTGTCCAATTTGTAGCTTTCAAAAAAGAAACGCATAAAAGGAGGCAAAGATGCAATCCATAAGATTCAAATAATGAAAATATATGATCTGCCCACCTTAGCTCATCAAAGATTGTTATCTGCTGTATCACCTACACCTTTAGTTTATTTCTAAAGAGACTAATAAGATAATTTAGAAAAAAGTATGTTCGTTTGAAATACTCTAAACATTGAATATTTCTGTGAAACAATATAAGTAAATATTAAAATATTGAAGATTGATTCCTAACTATAACTATTAGGTATTTCACCATGGATGATGATAATTATTAATAAAATATAATGCAGCTTATGATTGTAGAAGGACATTTGAAAATTATCCCGCATGTGTTTCTTTTGAACGAAAAATCGAAATTTATTTAAGAAGAAATAACGATTATTTCTAACCTTAGGGATGAAGTATGAAAGGATGAATTGTGAAGAGTAATGATAAACGGGAATTCCCATCTCTGGACACTTTATTTTTCCGTTCATCATTACTCTTCACAATTCATCCTTTCATACTTCATCCCTAAGGTTAGAAATAACCGTTATTTCTCCTTAAAATAAATTTCGATTTTCGTTCAAAAGAAACACATGCGGGATAATTTTCAAATGTCGTTCTACAATTATAATTACTCTTTTGATAAACGAGAAAGAGATATCAGCGATATGTCGATAAAAATATTTATATTTTGATAAATATTAACTGTTTTCAGAAAATAAAGTTTATATTTGTAAATTAAGGGCTACCTGGGTATTTAATTTGAAAACACACATCATCTATCAACAAAAACTTCTTACTGATGAAAACCAATCAAAGAAATATAATTAAATATTTAACAGATAAAGGTGATATAATTACACACAAAAGCCTTTATTAGGGACTTACCCCATACAGATTCTCCCAATTGCGTAAGGTAATAATCATCTTGTGTTATTTACATAGGCAGTGGAATAGAAATTGAACTGGCTTTACTTTTCATCTCAAAGTCATTCACTTGTTGACTGTTAATTTATATAATATTTACGAACGGAAAAATATGTCCAGGGTAGCCTAGTGGACATGGCATCTGCTCTGTAAGCGAAACACTGTGGGTTCGTTTCCTATCCCTGGACACCTTTATTTTTCCGTTTATCATTACTCTTCACAATTCATTCTTTCATACCTCATCTCTTAGGTAAGAAATAATCGTTATTTCTCCTTAAAAATAAATTTCGATTTTTCGTTGAAAAGAAACACATGCGGGATAATTTTCAAATGTCGTTTTACAATCACAAGCCGCATTATATTATAGAGATATATGTGGAAGGAATTACTCTCATTGTTTCAAACGCGTATTATTCAAATAAGTCCGATAATGGAGAATACAGGCTTACAAGAAGACAACATAGCAATTGTTACGATGCACTAGCGCGCCATCTGTTATCAAATTACAAAACTATTTTAGAGGCGTAATATTCTTTTTAAAATAAAACAATTTGTACTGTCCTTACTGCAATGGAAAAATTAAAGGGAGGGCCTGGCTCATCAGTGGTGAACCCTCCCAGCGGTTTCGCCAGTTTAATTGTTGTTGTATACACAGTTTGGCCAAAACTTCTTTAAATTTATCGTTCGAGGCTGAGCAGAAATATATATATGTAATTTTGATATTAGTTTTATAATAAAATCTTATATAGAATCAAGAATGTTATTCTTATTGAATAATATAGATGAAGATTTAAAAGTTTTTTCAATCAAGGTATTCCAAATTATTTCCGCCCGATTTCTACAACATCCAATTTGTAACAATCATGGTAATATCAAGAGTTTCTTGAAAAGAATTCACGTAGTGGATGATTCAAGCTGTTTTTGTGGATGTAACGTTCAGGATTCCACTCATATTTTACTCAAGCCCCCAACATTTCAAGACTACAGACATAGTAACGGTATAGAATATCTGTACTGATCCAAGAGGACTAATTTCTAACAATGTCTCTTATATTAAATTCAATAGATTTTGTAAAACTAAACTTGTAACGACAGCTGGCATGCCTACAGGATATTCTTGTATAGTAAATTATCAGTGAGCACATCACTGATGGTACTGTGTGGAGTTGTCTTTTTGACTGGTTGTAATATATATCTACATGTAAACTTATGTCTGATGTTAGCCAAAAAGAAATAGACTTTTCTTTTAAAACTTCCAGATACTTCTTGTTGATTAACGTCAACGAAAACCAACACGAGGACGTTACAAATCTGACTTGTAAAATAATCTTAATTGTTAAGTATAATTGATTGTAAATAATATAAGTTATATATATTTTTTTTTCTATAAATTTTTAGAACAAATGTAGGAATATAAGAAATCACCGTTTGGATGAGATTAATAGAATCATCGAATGTCGTGGTCCATTTGGATGAGGAAAGCGAAGACTAGAACGCGGCTGATTCCACACTCGCCTTTTCACGGTGCACATGCACGGTAGATTCTGTGGCTACTGGACATGCGTCTGACCTGTAGGCTGTTGTTGGGTTCTGTGCTTCCTGGGGTATAGGAGTTCCATCTATGCTTTCTTCTTGCGGTGAATCTGTATAAGACATGTGGTCTTAATAAAGCTGTATGTGTGTGTAAATTTGGCAACAAATTCAAGAATATAAGAAATGATACAGCATAAATTCCTTAGCAACCTCATTGTATAGGCAATGGTAAATATAAGGTAAATATAATCACTTTCCAAGAGTGGGAAGAAATAGCCAAAAACATCGGAGTTACAGCATCAATTCCAAGCAGCCATTGTATAGTCTTCTTATATCAAGTGGTTCTATTCAATAGTGGTTACAATTACTTCATTTTATTCAAATTACACTCACTCTGCATACATACCTTTCTAATTATATTATATTTGAAAAATAATACTTCTTATTCTTCTTTCTCATCTCCACTCAATCATATTAGGTATAAAGCTGTAAAGCTTGAGATCATGACTGGGTGAAGTAGAATGTGTCTGCCTTTGTCATTAATACTGGGAACACTACTCAGTGGCAGGCCGACTTAGCTCCAAAATAAATGGCCGCCTCTGACATGAGGAACAGACGCCATGTGCAGCCGCTCTTAACATGGAGTACAAACGCTGCTCATCCTGTATCCCTGGATTAGGAGCCCTTGCAGTGTACTATCAGCCGGGCCAGCTGAACCCAGGTTTTTAGTGAGCTTGTTACTGCTCCCCCTTCTCCTTTTTCATCCGGGCTTGGGACCGGCAAAGGCGGAGTTGAAAATTAATACAAAAGTGAGAATGTAATGGGTTCCGTTAGCTAAATTTTAAAAAGAATCTCTAAATAATAAAATTGAAAGTTTTTATTTCATTCTCCATCTATCGGAAAATATATTACCTAATCGTTGGTTTAAAATTATTCCATAATATTGGCCAAATACCATACTTGTTGAATTAAGTAACGCCAACCTTCAGCGTGAAGCAGGCTCTACCTCAACGACTGATCAAGGTTACATAAATTAACTTTATTATATTCCATAAAATAAACCCCTTCTATATCAATATATATTAAGGGTACAAATTAAAACACCAAAACGCGAATGTTTATTTTCACAAATAAATCAAACTTCTACTGTTCTTACTGCGATGAAAAAATATTTATTTGTGAAAAGAAACATTCGCGTTTTGGTGTTTTAATTTGTATTATATAGATGGCGCGTTATTGCTGTGTATTAATATATTAAGTGTAAAAACATCGGGTTCACAGGTAAAAGTTTCCTTTTAAAATTTTACTTCAAATCTCTATATTTCGAACATACACATGAAAGCTAAATATTTGAATTAGAATTTTTTTAAAGAAATTTTTCTCTGGAACCTTGATGTTTTCACCTCAACTTTATTATGTACCACACACCAAAAACAACCTAGCTTATAAATTACAAGAGAAGGAATCGCCTGACATCATCTTGAAGAAGGAACAAAAGTTTACAGCATTAATAAAGAAACTCGTCGCCGTTAACTCTTATTCCTTCTTCTAGCTTATAAATGTTCAATGAATATATTTTAAAGAGGTTTCAATCATATATATAAGTTAACTAATACAAAGCAATAACGCGCTATCTATGCATACGAAATGGAATCATTTAAGCACGAAGTTTCTTTTATACACAAAACAAACTTCTACTGCCCTCACTTTGAAGAAAAAATATAACCAAGTTAACTAATATTTACAATCTATAATATACTTCGTGTGTGTGTGACTGAATTCGCAACGCTAAAAATTACTGGGCCGAAAAATATGTAAATTTCAGAGCAAAGTTAACTCATCGAAATGATGCAAATTGCGCAGCTATACCGCGCATGTTGATTGCGATATAAGATAAGGAACTTACAAATTTGTCAATATTCGCCCTCTCTGACAGTAAAAGCATTTGAAATTCTTTTTTTTTTCAGAGAAAACGTTTTTAGTAGTAGATAATGTCAGGCCACCGCAAGCCGAGACAATTCCAGCAGACATGATATCACGAGATGTTTGGTTATTGGACTCAGATTGATTCATACGTCAAATCTCTACGGACAAGCATCTCGACGCATCCGCAGTGCACCGTCTATAGCGAAGATGGTTGTAACAAGAAAATGTGGCACGATTGAGACGTGCTGGTGCGGTCAGAGTGACGTCAGCACACGTGAACCGACGCATCCACCGGATGGTGTTGGCAACCTCACAGTCCGCTTCTGCCGCCATTTTTCAGGATGTGCAGGACACTCTTGATTCTCCCATATTGACCAGAACCGTTATTGCAAATTGATCGCCAGCGTCCTACTGTCATGGCGGGGGAAAGGTGGAATGAAATGTTGAAAGCATAATTTTTTAATAAGTACTAGTTTAATGCTATTCCTCTTGATAATATAAAAATATCCAATTGGTGGCTAAGGAATGTATTGGATAACTCTAAATATTTATGTGCATTTAAATCCACTATTGTATAGATCTTTTTGAGATAGGAAGGCTAATAGACTTGTTAATATGGAAATTAATAGTGTCTCTGTCGATAATTTTGAGAATTTGCATATGTTTCATAGGTTTATTTAGTCCCATAGCTGTTTCTTGTCTATATAGAATATTAAAAATTAATTATCAGCACTTTGTTACTTTTGTTTTTTAATAAAACTAATATATACTCATAGACAAAACTTAAGGAAGTTGTACCTTTTAGCATTGACATTAGGATTCAGACAATAACTCTGGAATATATTTGATATACAGGGACCTTTATTGAAGACACACGAGATAACTAAGTGTGAACAAAATTGCCTCTTGTTCCAAAAAAAAAATGACGGCCAGCGAAATCAAAATATATAACTTCCTTAATAAACACAAGGTAATAAGACCAAATCCAAATAAATAAATAGTGTGTGACGTTTCGGAAACAGCGTTGTTACCGAAACGTCACACACTATTTATTTATTTGGATTTGGTCTTATTACCTTGTGTTTATAATCTACAATCCAAATTGTGCCTCATCAATAACTTCCTTAAGTTTTGTCTATGAGTGTAAGTGTAATGATAGGTCTTTACTTTTTTAAAGTATGTTTTTGAATATAAATCCTTTTGGATACATTTTTATTCCCTTCTCATAAGACTTTCTTGCTTATAGTACGCTTTTAGCTCCGTACTTAGAAGAGCGTTATTACAAAGTTTTACTGTAGTGAATAATTTTTAATAATAAGGCATTTCGATTAGTAATCAATTTTTCATAAATCGTTTGATGGATAATAGAGAAGAGGCTTAGGAAATTCAATTTTAAGGAAAATAAACGAAAGATAATTGCTCAAAGGGGATAAGAGGGAAGAAACAGGCTTTTTGTAAGAGGAGCTTAGGGGAGCTGTTGTATTACATATCCGAAATTAGCGATTTTTGTAGTTAAGTAGAGCTTACTACAATCAGTTTTTTAAATATATTATGGGATAAATTTCAAATTTTATTTTATATATTAACCTATCTTTCTTATTAATTGTGTGCTCTGCAGCAATCGCCACGATAATTTACAGATTTTTTTTCACAAGCCTTAATTCAAAATTGATGATGGCGAATTTGAAATTCTGAATAGTTTTTAATTGTTCGAATTCAAAAATGCAAATTGTTCCACCAAACAAATTATTTTCAACTTAGAATTTTTAAAAAAATTAGTTTTCTGATATAAAAATTTATTTTTTTCAAAAATATGATTCGAATTTACCTGTATATTCTTGTTTCAAAAAGTGTTTATCTTTCTGCCACAACACGTTTCAAATATCTACAAGCATTTGCTATTTAATTTTATGATGAATTATTCCCGAAATTTTTTATTTAGGGTTTTATATTTATTTTAAAAAATACTCTTAATTGTGAATAGTAAAAAAATAACTACCTAAAGTTATACATACCTAGTAAATTCATTCGACAGCATCTCTAAATTTTACTGAGCGAGGTTGATCTTGTCTGGAGAAGGATTCTTTCAAGATGGAGGAGCCTGCCTTCCTGAGAACAGTTTATATTTTATCATCGAATTGTAGATAATAAAATTTACCTTTGATTTCGTTTTAAATTTTTGTAACAATTAACATAGTAGTAAAGATAGAGGCTGCCTGGCCGGCATTCATATTTCTTAAAATTAAAGATACTTCGGCCAGTAAATCTTTTTATTACCTCGACGTTTCGACAAAAATATTTTGTCCTCGTCAGGAGCAAACAAAAATGTCGTATTTTATTTTTCAATACTCTGTGTGAAAGCTAGATTTTGAATAGGAACTAACCGGTAGGTGGTTGCAGGTTGATTAACCTAAAAAGGTTTTGTTTGGCATTCCGAGTTTTTTTTTCTTGTCTTGCTAAATGCAATAAATAATTCTTTTGTTGCTTTAAAGAGAGTTGTAATTATTTAAAATACTACAATTTATGGTAGCAGAGCGTGGTTCAATTTAAAACTTGAGAAAAATCGAAAATATTTTATCAGAAGTTTGATACGTTTATTCTAATCGATAAACAAAGATCTCTTCTGCATCAACGTATGTAAATTTTGAAATATGTTTCAATAGAATTTGAATTATATTGATAAAAGAAAGTTTTAAATAGAAGGATTGAAAAAAAAAACATCTTTGAATTATAAACTACCTTTAAACTATATTGTTTAATTTTTAAAAGTTGAAAAACAAGGCTAAAATGGATTGCAATTTTTCGCCAACGACAAAAATTGAACCTTTAACAGGAACAAATTATCCGATTTGGGCTTTAAAAGTCGGAGCACTTTTACGTGGAAAGAAATTATTTAAATGCGTAATTTCGGATCCCGAGCCTGATATAAAAGATGAAGTAGCTTGGCAAATATGGAGTGAAAAGAATGACGAAGCCTTTGGAATTATAGTTACAACTCCATCAGATGAACAAGCAGGAATGTTTCTAGATGAAACTAAAGCAAAGAAAGTATGGGATGAATTAAAGAAAATCTACACGGGCAACCTAGAAGATAAGATCATTGATATTGGACTTGAACTTAAGAACATCAAGATGAAAAATAATGAATCCATAAATGAATATATGGCTAGAGCCAAAAATATTGCCTCTCAAAGTTCTTCACTCGGACACCAAATATCCCAAAGAGAACTAGCGTTTCATATTGTGCGAGGTATCCATCCAAGATTGGAAAAGATCGCTGTTGTACTGAGAACTAGAAGAGAATTAACTCTTGATGAAATTCGGCAGTCACTTAGAGAGGAAGAGAATCGAATGAATTCTAAGATGAATGGGAGTCATTCTGATGAAAATGAACAGGCTTACAGAAGTAAAGACAGAAGAAATCACTATCTACAGAATCGACAAAAGGAGTGTTTTGTTTGCCATAAAAAAGGACATTTAGCTAAAGATTGCTGGTTCAAAAATAAGCGAACTCAAGAACAACATGGGAAAAGAAATGCAAATTCAAATACGAACTATAACAAACAAAATTTCAGAAATAATGCGAATACCGTCTCAAGCAAACCTGCGGAACAAACTTTCAATACCAGCACAGATAGAGTTTTTGAAAACTCCTCAAATAATTATAGTCAGATACAAACCTGGTGTCTTGACTCAGGGTGTACTACGCACTTATCCCCACACTTGGACTGGATGGAAAATGTAATGCCTTATGAAAGTGAGATAAATTTGGCAGAAGAAGGTAAAGTTACACATGCTACAGCTAAAGGTGATATCAAGGTTTCTACTTGTACCGAAAACGGAATTGAGAATGTTCAAATTAAAGGAGTTCTGCATGTACCTAACTTAAGGTCTAATCTTTTATCAATATACGAATTAACTAACAAAGGAAATACTGTAATTTTCAATAGAGATGGAGCAAAGATTTACAATGAACAGGATGATTTAATTGCAGAGGCTCAAATCCAGGATAGGATGTATGTAATGGAAACAAGGTCCAGAGATGAATACTCGGAAAAGACGGAGAATGTCATGACCACAAAAGATGATTTCTCAAATGACAATATCAGCTTGTGGCATAGAAGACTGAATCATTTGAACGAAGCGTACATGAAAGAGATAATTCAACGGAATGTGGTATTGTGGTTTAATGTTAAATTTAAGAACTTGCCAGAATGTGAAGCTTGTATAATGGGGAAATTGACTCAACAACCTTACCATCCCGTTACCACCAACTGTACAACCAAACCCTTTGAATTGGTGCATATGGATTTATGTGGTCCAATGCCATACCAATCTCTAGGTGGATCAAAATACTTTTTTGTTCTGGTTGATGACTTCAGCCGAAGAACCTTTATCTACTTTCTGAAAAACAAAGATGAAACTTTGGGGAAGTTTGAAGAATTTAAGGCAAGAGTGGAAAATGAGCTAAACCTGAAAATAAAGGATGTGCGAACTGATAATGGCACAGAGTTCACTAATCACAGATTCAAGAATTTCTTAATTAAAAATGGAATACACCACCAACTCTCCACCACCTACTCGCCACAAAGTAACGGAGTTGCGGAGAGAGTAAACCGAACCCTAATTGAAACAGCAAGGACATTATTGTTTGATTCAGGATTACCCATGGCTTTCTGGGCGGAGGCAGTCGCTACTGCATCATATGTCAAAAACTGTACTCCACATAGGTCAATCAAGCTTGATACACCAATGGAGAAATGGAAAGGAAGAAAACCCTCCATTCGATATTTCAGAATATTCGGTTGTTTGGCGTTTTGGCCCATTACACAACAACATAGAAGTAAATTTATGCCTAAAAGTCGAAAAGGTATTTTTGTAGGCTATTCTCTGAAAAGAAAGGCTTATCGAGTGTATGACATAATCACTGAGAAAATAGAAGAAGTAAGATCAGTAAAATTTGTCGAAAATGAGAAAGGAATTGATTATGCAAAAAATCTTCAAGAAGATACAAATTACGACCATTTTGCATATAAAAAGGAAGAGGAAAATGATATTGAAATCGACCTTCGGACGCGTCCAGAAACCTCAGAACTAAATGAAGAAACGATTCCCACGCGAGACGAACCTAACGAGGAAAGAATTGTAAGGTCAGGTTGCAAAAAGGGAGATACACAAAAAGTTTTAGAGGAAAAACACAGAGCAAAACTGAGAGAAGAAGAAATGAAATTGCTTGAACAAGGCGTTCGACGTTCGCAAAGAATAAAAGAAAGAAATAACGTGAATTTTATATTAGAACCAGAAAAACGTATTCCCGAAAATTATGAGGAGGCGATTAACTGCGAGAATAAATATGAATGGCTCGAAGCAATGAAAGAAGAACTTTACTCTATTAACAAGCATAAGGTATGGACTCTCGTTCAAAGAGAAAAGAATAAGAAGATCATAAACTGCAAATGGATCTTTAGCATAAAGAGTACGCCTGGTGAGGGTGTTTATAGAAGAAAAGCTAGATTAGTTGCTATTGGTTGTAATCAAAAATATGGCGTAGAATATGAGGAATATTTTTCACCAGTGATCAGAAAAGAAAGTATTCGTGCAATTGTAGCCCTAGCAGCTCAGTTGAATTTGGTTATAACATCATATGATGTGAAGACCGCCTACCTTTACGGAGAATTGAAGGAAACTATTTTTATGAAACAGCCGGAAGGATTTGTTGAAAAAGGTGAAGAAGACAAAGTTTGCAAATTGTTAAAAAGTATATATGGACTTACACAATCGGGACATTGTTGGAATAAAAAGATCAACGAGATGCTGATACAACTGGGAATGGAAAGATCGTAATATGATCCATGTGTGTACACTTTTAGAAAAGGAAAGGAATATGGAATATTGGGGTTTATACGTGGATGATCTAATAATAGCCGGAACGGATAAAACCTTTAATGAAAAACTAGCATCAGAGATAGGAAGATTTGTTGCTATAAAAGAAAAAGGGGAGAATGAACCTTTCATTGGTATAGAGATAAAGAAAACAGAATACGGTTTTGATCTATCACAAGCCCATTATATCGATAAAATCTTGAAGAAATTTGCACTCGAAGAATGTAACATTGTACAAACTCCGGGAGATCGAGACCAAAGTTTTGATGAATGTCAAGACTCCAAACCAGTAGACAGGACATTGTATCAAAAGATGATCGGATCCCTGATGTATTTGGCAACCGGAACTCGTCCAGATATTTCTTTTAATGTGAGCAATTTATCCCGATTTTGCAATGATGCAAGAGAAGTACATTTAACAGGAGTTAAGAGAATATATAGATACCTGAAGGGCACCAGAGATAAAATGTTAAGATACAAGCCATCAGAAAATAGCATTCTTGTCAGCACAGATGCAAGCTGGTGTTCAACAAGTGGCGCAAAGTCCTATTCCGGATACACAGTTAAACTGGGAAACAACCTGATCAGTTGGAGAAGCAAGAAACAAAGTTTGGTGGCTCTGTCTACATGCGAAGCCGAACTGATTTCGATATGCGAAGGGATCTGCGAAGTAAAATGGATTAAAGGACTTTTAGAAGAACTATGTAAGGATGCGAACTTTCCTACAACGCTTAAAACAGATAGTCAATCTGCTATCAAGTGGATTAAATCTGAAAAAATAACTTCCCGGACGAAACATATAAACCGAAAATTGTATTTTATAAAAGATGCTGTGGAAGAAGGAACAATCGACCTTGAATTTGTTAGGAGTGACGAAATGGAAGCGAACCTATTAACAAAGAGTCTTCCCAAGGAGAAACTTAAAAACTGTATAAACTCTCTCGGACTTGTTTGATAGAAGCTTCCACACAGGGGAGGGATTGTGTATTTTATTTTTCAATACTCTGTGTGAAAGCTAGATTTTGAATAGGAACTAACCGGTAGGTGGTTGCGGGTTGATTAACCTAAAAAGGTTTTGTTTGGCATTCCGAGTTTTTTTTTCTTGTCTTGCTAAATGCAATAAATAATTCTTTTGTTGCTTTAAAGAGAGTTGTAATTATTTAAAATACTACAAAAAAAATAAACATTTAGCAAGGCGTAGAAAGATTTTTAACGCCTTGCCAAATGTTTAATTTTTGTTTGCTCCTGACGAGGACAAAAGATTTTTGTCGAGATAATAAAAAGATTTACTGGCCGAAGTATCTTTATTTTCAAGAAATTAACATAGTGTCAAAATATTTTGAGTATTCAAATTATCTATAAATTTTATATTTACATTCAAGGACAATGAAATTTGCATGCAAAAAGCTGGCTTCGTATTCCATGAATTTGCTCATTCATTTGAAACAAACTTATGAACGAATAATGCAACCGATTTCTGAATTTCTTTTCATTTTTATTGCATTCTTAAGCATTCGGGTATTTCCGTCTTTCTAAAAGAGTACAAAATATACTTTTTATTCATTGTTGTTCATTTTATATTCCTGTAGAAGGACCAAAATTCCTGAAAGCTTGAGAATGCAATAAAAATTGAAAAGAAACTCATATCAAGATATCTGTTTCATTATTTAATTCATATACAGGATATCTTCAGGAGGAAATCTGAGGAATATAAAGAGAAAAGTGTTTTTCCTGACATATTGTTACTTATATGGTAGTTCATTGCATCTGTAAAATGTTACTTGAGTCTCTCACCATATATGTGAGACTTTAATAGTAATCTTATGTATTTCAATTTGATGTTATAATGATAATGGGGCACATAGGATCAAAGAGATTTAAAAAGTAGTCGTTTTGAAAGGTATGTCGATATATTATTGATTTTAGATTTCTGTTTCGTTCAGTGATTCTAATGTAAATAAAACTATGTGATTTTCACGTATGTATGTGCTGTTACAGTTCTGGAAGCCTTGATAGTAAATGGCGTGAAAATTTCGGTCGGGTCGCTTTTTGGCGTTGGATCTTGTGATACGGATTTGGAATATATTGGTCTATTGAGCAGTGGCTATCAAAGAAGGTTCTGGTACCAAATTTGTTGAAGTATAGTGGACAATTGATTCCTTTTTAACCGAGTAATGTATTACAAATGTTGTTAGATTGGCTATAGGCTTGGTATTTTTAGCGGGGGTGGGGTGAAGCTATTGTTACGACGGCTCTCCAGCCATTGTTTGTTTGCGTACAAGGCTTCTAAATAACAAAGATGGTTTTCTGTTGGTACAGCTTAGTTCGCGTGCTCTATTACAAGTAGTTAATAGTAGAGTGAGGACTGGAAATATTTGCCTCCAAAGTCCGCCACAAGAAGGATTCTCCTGTCAACGGCCGACTGAGTCCTCGGCCGGTATGCTCCTGTAGGCGCCGCCTGACCTTGATCGAGACCTGAATGGCGCTCTCCGATTGGCTGGCGAGGATGACGCCACCCACTACGCGGCAGACTTTGTTTTTTGTTGTTCCCATACACTCGCTTTTTTTTTTTTTTTTTTGCTAACTATTGTATTGGAGCGGGTCGCTCCTTTAATAAATATATATATTAATTGATAACTAAATGGAATCCCCTCTTTCTTTATCCCAGTAAGGACGCATACGAAAGCCAACAGAATTTCAGAAGTGGGATAACCCTGAAGAAAGAAGAATTGCTGGAGTGTTCAAGCAGCAACAAAGGACGCGCGACGCCATGTTGGATTAACCTAAAGAAGAAGCTGCAGCACACGAAAGGTATGTACGTAACCTTACTACCATTTATTTGAAAGCATTTTAAAGTATTACCATTTTTTTTTTTTAAGTATTTTTAAAGTAAATTGAAGAAACAAATAGAAGTTTTATCGCAAAGTATCGCGGTATAAGTGTTGTCCCAAAAGAACTAAAGAAAAGTTGATTCCGTTTAGAGAAATAATCAAAACAGTACGTATCCGGTTTAGTTAGTTTCATTTAATTATTTTTGTTTTGTTATACTCTATCTTTTTTTGAAAAATATGACTTATTTAGCCAGAGTAAAGAAATGCGATTTGAGCAAGTTGGCCTATGAACTCGGCGAGGTAGTACCGCCAGAGAGCAGGATCGTCGACTTAAAACGCCTTATCCTGAATAGTCAATCTTACGAAGAAGAATTCGCAAAGCAACTGTTGGAGACTCTGATCGAGGAACGGGAACAAACAGAACGAGCAGAACGGGAGCGAATGGAACAAACAGCACGAACAGAGCAAGCAGAACGAGCAGAACGGGAACGAAAAGAACAAATGGAATTCGAGCTCGAGAAGCTACGCATCCAGACTGTGCATGGAAACAGCGATCCGTCTCGCGGTACCAGTAATAACGCACATTGCGAGATACGTAAACTGATGCCCAAGTACGAATCGAAGGACAGTGATTTGAGTTTCTATCTAATTCTTTTCGAACGACAGGCAAAGCGACTAGGTTGGATGAAGACCAATGGGCGTTCAGTCTTCTAGGATTACTACCTTACGAAATGACGCAATTAATCGCTCGGGAGACAGAAGGGCAAAGCGGAGATTATAGATTCGTGAAAAGGTTGCTCCTAAAACGGTATAAGTTGAGCCCCGAACAGTTCAGACAAAAATTCGAGAAGCACGATAAATCTCAAGAGGGTTCCTGGAAAGACTTCGCTTTCGAATTGGGAGGGTTTTTCAACGAATGGATCGAAGGAATAAACGTGGAAGATTTCGACGCTCTAAAGGATTTGTCCGTCACTAACGAGCTAAAGAAAAAGGTTCCAAATGTGCTGCGTAATCATCTCATTGACGATTGGACTAAGATAAACAACCCAGATGTGTTGGCGGATAAACTGGACGAGTACGAAAATGTTCGCGCCGAGATGGGACCTCCGCATTGGAATTCGAAACACACCATACCACCGTCTTTTCAGCAGAAATCTGCGAGATTTCCCAACCGAAGCGAAGTTAAAGAGACTGAACAAGGAACGAATGTTTCGAGTAGAGAGGCTGCAAGGAACGAAATCAGTGAAAAGTATCCTAACACCTCGAGGAGAATGGTCAACCGTGCAATCAGAAACGACAAGGGAGAACCGAAGTGCTTCAACTGCAATCAGTTTGGACACATTGCCAGAGACTGCCCAGTACCCAAGGCTACGTTGACATGCCGAGGATGCGGTCAAACGGGGCACAAGGAAAGAAATTGCACAAGACCCAAAGAAGGACTAAAAGTAGCCAACCTGGAAGTCGAAGGACTGAAGGCTGTCCCGCCAGATGTATATTTGAAGGACGCCAAGATCGACAACAAGGAGACCGTGAAAGCATTGATAGACACCGGGAGCAGCAGTTGCCTATTAAGAGAATCGGTCGCAAGGAGGATCAACGTCGACGTCGAACCAGACTCGACTAGTTTGTATGGCATCGGTAACCAGACCGCACCAGCTGCCAGGACCGTTGGGAAGACGACAGTTGACCTGGAGATTGATGGCGTCGTCGGAAAAGAAATCGCTGTATTCATTGTTAACGATGATGCCCAACCTTATGACCTACTAATTGGAAGAACATGGACAGATCTGCCCTACGTATCCTTCGCGAGAATCGGTAAGGAACTGCATATTGGCTATTCAACCGAATTTCCGTTTGCTAATCTGCAAGAAGAAATCAAGTCGCGTCGCGTTGAACTGAGGGCAACCGAGACTGTTCAGTTGGGGAGCGACTGCATTAACTTTGCAAGTGCAATCACAGACGATGTAAGGGACGGCTACGTATTGTTCACAGGAGTAGACGACTGTGTCAATTTTCTATTGGAAGTGGTCGATGGAATTGACCGTAACCATCATCTCAGTTGGCAAGGGCAACTTGAGAGTAAAGAAAAACCAATGTATAGGTCGAGTTGAACTGCTGAGCCCTGATGACATTGTTGTTAACCTGGACGTTTCAGAGGATTCGTTTCAGACTAAAAGTGAAGAGAAGAGGGAAGGACAGGACCAAATGAAACGAAAGCGCCCCATACTGCCTGAGGTCGTCAACATCAATCATTCTCTGACTCCGAAAGAGAGACAAGAAATCCTCGACGTAGTGAATGAATATAGAGACTGTTTCGCTCTTGGTATGGGTGAATTAAGGTGCACCGATGTCACCAAGATGGACATTAAGGAGGTTGATGGAAGCAAGCCAGTCTGTCTGAGACCGTACAAGACGACTGCAAGTGAACGCGAAGCAATCAGGGAGATTGTCAGAGAGTGGAAGGACAATGGAATAGTCACGGAAACTAGATCACCCTACGCTAGTCCCGTCCTACTTGTGAGAAAGAAAACTGGAGATCTTCGTTTGGTGGTGGATTATAGGAGACTCAACATTCAAACAGTTAAGGACAAGTTCCCTTTACCGAGGATAGACGACTTTCTGGAAGGTCTACGGAATGCGAAATTCTTCACCACTCTGGATCTGGCGCATGGATATCTGCAGATACCACTGACTGATAAGGCAAAACTAAAGACAGCATTCATCACCCCAGATGATACAGGTCAATTCGAAAGAATGATTTTTGGACTCGCCAACGCACCAGCAGAATTCCAAAGACTGATGCACACTGTTCTAGGTCCGCTGCTGAACAAGAAGGCATTCTGCTATCTCGACGACGTGATTATCCCGGCAAAGGATTGGCGGGAGATGATCGAAAGGTTGAGGGAAGTACTTGAAAGAATAAGATCAGCGAAGTTGACGCTGAAACCCTCTAAATGTGAGTTCGGAAGGAGGGAAGTTGAGTTCCTAGGGTATGTCATCAGTACAGGCGGACTTAAGCCAGGCCAAGAAAGATCAAGGCGATAGAATAATTTCCAGAACCCAAGAATGTCCACGACATACGACGCTTTCTGGGACTGACGAACTTCTTCAGACGATTTGTAAAGGACTTCGCGAGGAAAGCAGAACCGCTAAGCAGACTTACAAAGAAAGGTACACAATTTGAATGGAAGGAAGAACAGCGAAAGTCATTTGGAGGACTTCGAAATGATCTGGTCGAATATCTGGTACTTGCTCATTACAACCCTGAACTTAAGACAGAAGTACATTGCGATGCGAGTGCTGAGGGACTAGCAGGAATGTTGCTACAGGAGGACGAAGACTGCAAATGGCGCTTGGTCTACTGTGTGAGCAAGAAGACAACAGAGGCTGAGAAGATGTACCATTCAAGCAAATTGGAGCTGATGGCGATAGTGTGGACCTTGGATCGACTACGTCAGTTCCTCGTCGGAATCAAGTTTACAGTGGTTACAGATTGCCAAGCACTGGTCTACATGAACGCGAAGAAGACTACAAATCCTCACAGATAGCACGATGGTACAATCTGATTCAAGAATACGATTTCGACATTCGGCATAAACCAGGAGAGAAGATGGCCCACGTAGACGGAATGAGCAGAGCTCCAGTCGACGACCCTAGAGACACGATGGAGGAAATCGTGGAGACAAACCTCGAAGTATGCTTCACAATCACACTGGAAGAACAAAACATGATGATTCAGCATTCCGACCCTGAATTGAGAGACCTGATCCAGATCTTCCGAAAGGACCCGTGTGATAGAACAGTAGGAGAACAAAATAGAATTAACGACTACAGCTACAAAGAAGGCAGACTTTTCCGCATGGTGAAAAATGGAGAAAAGGAACGAGCCCTGTATGTTATACCCAAAAGTATGAGGAAAAGTTTAGTTGTTAAATTCCATGATCTAATGGGACATTTTGCGGTTGATAGGACTGTCAACAAAATTAAGGAATTGTACTGGTTTCCTTCAATGAAGAGGTACGTTCGACGCCATGTTGCTAGGTGTGTCGAGTGTTTATTTAACAAAGTTCCCGGTGGAAAACAACAAGGCTTCTTACACCCCATTAAGCCAGGCAAGAGACCGTTTTCCATCGTACATATGGACCACGTAGGCCCTTTCGTGAGAAGTACAAAAGGTAACCAGGAACTTTTAGTGATTGTCGATAATCTGACAAGATTTGTCCGATTAAGCCCTGTAAGGAATACATCGACGCAGAACGTCCTGAAGGTAATTAAAAGTTTTGTGAATGATTTCGGACTACCCGACAAGATCATCAGCGACAGAGGGTCATGTTTTACCTCAAGGCAATTTGAAGAATTCTGTCGAGGAAATGGAATACATCATACACTGAACTCTACGAAACATCCGCAAGGGAACGGGATGGTCGAAAGAGTGAACCGAACAGTATTGTCCACAATAGCAATCGGTATCGAGGATACGCGACGGAAGGATTGGGACCTGAAGATCAAGGAAGTAGAGCGAGACCTGAATAATGCGGTGAACAAGACGACGAATAAAACACCGTTCGAGACACTCCACGGCTATTCCCCTCGATTCCACGGCGGGATACTTAGAAGATTAGCCAACGAAGATATGGATCCGTGGACCGAGCCGGAGAGAATTCAAGAGAGTGTGAGAACCCAAATTGAGAATAAACAAGAAATCATGAAGACGTACTACGATAAGAAGAAATGCCGTACACTCCAATTCGAAGTAGGAGAAATTGTAGTGATGAGGCATGCACCCAAAATGACTGGTGAACCAACTAAGGCGCGACCCAAGTATCGAGGACCTTTGATAATCACCGAGGTTCTGCCAAGCGACACGTACAGAGTGACTCAGCTAAGCGAAAGAACCGGTGGGCGGTTCTACACGACAACGGCCCATATCAGTCAACTGAAGTCTTGGCACAGTGAAGAAGATGATTCAACCACAGAAGAAAGTCCGGACGAGGAGTCAGAAGAAGAATACACCCTCCGACGCAACCCACGACGTTCCTGCAACGCAAAGTTCAATCGAGGACGATTGGAATCCAGGAATGGCCGAATGTAGGCGCCGCCTGACCTTGACCGAGACCTGAATGGCGCTCTCCGATTGGCTGGCGAGGATGACGCCACCCACTACGCGGCAGACTTTGTTTTTTGTTGTTCCCATACACTCGCTTTTTTTTTTTTTTTTTTGCTAACTATTGTATTGGAGCGGGTCGCTCCTTTAATAAATATATATATTAATTGATAACTAAATGGAATCCCCTCTTTCTTTATCCCAGTAAGGACGCCTACGGAAACCAACACTCCCTTGACACCATCTTCCCGGTTAATCCACAATCTCTCGTTCCGGTGTCCACCTCCCCAGAGCAGCTGCCAAACCGGTCTGGTCAGCTTCAGGATACCTTCAGGTCAATAGCTGCTGGGATTTTTACTCCCGGGATACTTGTTTACTCCTTTGATTCATAGAGTAAAAGGACCATACGCCATACTATGTTTGATAATGAAGTAGAGAGGATGACCTCTTCAGATTAGGTTTCGAAAAATAGCTTTTTTTTAGTCTTTTGAAATCTGGATTAGAGTAATGCGTATGGATTATTTTTGCAAGAGTCCTAATCACCTTGAATCTATCACACGGTCTTTCGTTACTTTAAAAAAGTATAAAACCATCCTATCTCCATTTTAATTCTTACAATCCAAGAGGACACAAGATCAAGGTCGTTAAGACTCATATAAAATAATCCGTGCGCATTGCTTCTCACTCTATCTTTCAAAAGACTTGAAAAGAAACGATTATCTGAAATCTGATGTCAAGAGGTTACTAACTCTCCTTCGTTCTCAAACATAGTTTAAAACCCTCCAAAATACAAGCCTAAAGCCAATCGAAAAATGTATGCAATTCTTTTGATTCTATGCGTATTACAATTCTTTACTTTGTTTAAAATTAATCAATAAACCACTCCCATAATAAAAACGAATACAGAACCTTCTTTGCTAGCCACTACTCAATACGCCAAATACCTCACAACCTCATCACCAGATCCATCGCCAAGAAGTTCGAATTCTGTTCTAAAAATGCTCATTTTTTGACAGGAATATGCAAACCTCCTTTGTCAAAATCATCCTTCCCCATTTCCCAACCCAAGAAGAACTATTAATCAAAGGTCTAAGGTTCTGTATATCTGAACATGCTGCCCATATGTCCCCCACCTCTGGCATAGAAGAAGCAAAAATATCCTCGATCAATATCAATAGAAAAAAGGTTAAGTCACATGACCTCACATGATCTTTTTAGATGACAGAGCGCCATCTAGTGGAACAGAAATCAACTAAACGTTGATTTACCCTGTTCCCTGATATTTGGAAATTTCTATTTAGTTTTTATATCAACACCTGACCTTTTTTTACATTTTTTATTATTTTTCACATGTTTAGCGTATTCACGCAAGTTTGGCCTTAAATATCCATTTATTGATTTCTCAAGAAGCCTCTGGGACCAAAATTTGGTCGTAGAGGTACAGCCTGCACCACGCCGACTAGGGCCAACAGCCCTAAACGTGTTCGTGGTTGGCTTTTCTTGATTTATCAAGAAAATGGGTTGGCCAAATATCAGGGAACAGGTTAAATCAAAGTTTCTTTGATTTCTGTTCCACTAGATGGCGCTCTGTCAAACCTATTGAGGCCCATAATTACCTGTCAGTTATTCGCTGCTATACACCTATCCAGACACCTGTCCTCTTGTCTTTCATTGTTGACCCAATTCTCCAACCCCCACACTATTACCAGTACCCCAGTCTTCATTCAGGAAATAAGAGCGTTTAAGCCATAACAGAATTTTATAATGTATTATTTTAATGTCATCTCCCTATTTATTTCCCTTCCACACGACCTCATTATAGAAACCCTTTAGTCATTACTTTATTCTAACAGCTTTCTGACCTCTGAGTCAGAGAAAATTATTTTGATGTTGAAATCATGCTTGAAAATGTCAAAATTCAACTTCGAAAACCTAATTTTCAAGCAAATATGTGGATCCCTATGGACAGCCCCCAGTCCAACATTACAGCTGAACTTGTTATAAGAACTACTTACAAGTGGATAGAGAAACAAAAGCATCTCAGAATAGAGATCTGAAAAATATACCTGAACGACATTTTCTGGGTAACGTAAAGAAGACACACTTCTAATCTTTCGAGCCCGATATTCATACCATACACGCCCCGTGTTTACAGTTTAGAATAAGTCCCATCAGCACTTACAATATTTGGAGATTCTCTTCATCAAGACCATTAAATCTTATCACATCTTCATTCCAAAAAGCCATAAAGTCTTCATTTGATTCTTACGAGTACACAATCCAATCGAGCAATAGATAACAAGATCACGGTCGTTAGGACTTTTACAAAAGAGTTTAATACGCATTGTTCCACCCCAGACTAGAAAGGAAAACTATTATACGAAACTTCTTAGCAAGAGACTATCCACTTTCCTTCATTCTCAAACATAGCTTCAACTCCGCTAATACGTGTGTCATACCTTACACCTTAAATACATTAAATCAAAGCATTTTAGTTATCATCCCAGTACAAAACGTAATGGAGGTGATAAAAATTGCCGGTCTGGATCGAGTCCTAATACCATCAAAGTTCTCCATACGCGTCACTAGTTACTGGACCCTCGAGTACAGCTGCTCGAATCACCCACCGTTCCATCTTTCTCTATGTGAGGAATACCCCTTCAACATCTAGGTCTTCTGCCTACGCGCTTCTTCAACCAGCGTCAATCTTCAATAGACTTGAGGCGCTTCTTATGGAAGCATCTAAAGAGATTGTAAACATCCCTCTTGAAGATAAATTTACATAATGGTGAAATATGAAGTGTATCCTGGTCGAAAATAACAAATATATCTGCATTCACTGCCTTGAGGCGAAGACAAAGTTGTGAGAGAAAAATGGTTCCTGCGCACCAGGCTTGAGGCTGAGCACGTAAAGGCCGACTACCCTTCACTGCCTGAGCTTAGGCGCTCCTTGCGCGTCTAGCTACATTGTTCAAGATCGATGACTGTCTTCGACGCCCTCGTCGAGAAAGAGATGCTGAGTCACACCATCTTCAACACCTTTAGAAACTGTTTGGACAGTTCTAACTGCAGCCCGAAGGACATCTCTTTGGGGTTTTAAAGGGACCAACAGAGTGCAGCACTCTGAATAACAGTAAACCGCTTGATTAATCAGATATTCCATTGAGTGAGATGCCGCCTATCACAAAATAAATGGTTGGCTAGGATAGAATGACCTGTGAGCTTGTCAAGGGCTTTGAGCGCTTTTTGACGAGAACCATATATCGAAACTTCTTCGAATCCAAGCTTCGCGGGGCTATGACGAAATTCTCGAGGAGAAACATCCTCTTCCTCTCTCCCAAATCGCAGGGTGATTTAAGTCAAAGCGGTTACCGACCAATATTGTTACCGACCTGCAGTCTGCCTTTGACAATGTGAAACGAGAGTCCCTGACTTCAAGCTGCACTCCATCGGTCTACCTCCGCCCTTCATAGAATGGCTCCAGCTGCTCTATAAGGAGGCCCAAGCAACCTTCAAAGTCGAAAGAAATTTCACACACCTATTCAGAATGCGCAAAGGGCTTTGGCAGGGTTGTGCCTCCAGAGCAGCTCTTTTCTACTGGTCGCCTCCTGGAGAAAGTTCTAGGAAGAGAGAATGTCCTGGTGTACGCGCCAATTATAAATATCTGCTGATCCGCGAGGATTGGCATTTTGAGAAGGTAAAGACCATCTTTAACGAATTCCTCTGGCGTGCATCAGGAGTGAGCTTGAACTATCTTAAAAGTAAGGGATTCTGTGGTGCAGCGATAAATGGGACCATATTACTTTTCGCTAGGCATATCGTGGTTAATACATTCCATTAAGGGGCTTGGCTGCGAGGTTACATCAGCGTATGGAACTTTGGTTCAGGAAAATCGCCAGCAGGGCATTTTGGAAAGGGCCATATGCAGGTGGTTCCCATTATGTCTTTGGCTTATCCCTGCCCGGGAGAGCGAGAGCGTCCAACTCGCTAAGGCTGGCATTGGTGTTATCTGCACGGCTACCTCCTCATTGGTGACGCTAATATCATCAAATTTCAGTCCAGACTGACGGGGTCGTCTAGGGGTCTTGCTTTCGTGCCGTGTGTCTTTCAGTAGCTTGGGTATATTGGACATTAGAAGTCAACTCTAGGTTGACTGCTTTTAAGGGAATTCAAGTTGCATTCAGAGATAGAGAAAAAAACTCCTATTCATTTCTCGGACCTGGTTGGACCCCTGTCTTCTGAATCATTGTTGCTGCCCCGTCGCTAACATCTGCTAGCCGAGAGTGCATTGGACATCCACCAGGGGAGGACCTTGAAGGAAGCCGTGGTGCTCCGCGGGAGGGCTATGCCGTTTTTGTGCATATGCACACGCACAGCGCGTCGCATGCTGGAGCGCTCCCGCTGGCCGTCATTCCCATCTCCCTGTGCCTTCCATTGTTATATATGCCTAATTTGTAAATATTCATAAATAGAATTAAAGGACTACTCTCTCTTCTGTGGAGTAAACAGGTTGATGAATGACCAACAAAAGATAACAAAAAGTTTTGGTACCTTTTCGCATGATGAATGAATAAAGTATTTAATCCTAAACTTGTTGTTAGCTATAAAACATCCACCAGAGTGCCCTTTATATCTCTCTGTCGCTGCTTCCTCAAGAGTGAAACAAGGGCATCGTTCTGAGCCTGATCTGTTAGGTCGGATTTAAGTCCTATTGAGGACGTTTCGAACTTAAACTTGGTTCAGCTCAGCAATATTAGTATTTTGTAATTATATTCCAAAGTGGGTTAAACTTAGATACACACACAGAAAGATGTAGCACACACCAAAAGGTTCATACATAGTTTGTCCATAGCATACATTTACTTCCTCTTTTACCTACTTTACAAGTAGAATCAATCAAAGAAAATTATTAAACCAATAAAATCTCTGATGGTTACTGGAAATTTCTACAATTTGTTTAGTACATATTGTCGCGTGTTTACCCTCTGGTTCTTTGCGACACACGCTTCTTCTCTTCGTGGTTCACCTACCCGGGCTCCGGTTGCTTTTCCCTGCGGCTTCTCCCCGCAGGCCACCCAATGACGCCCGGAGTTCCACCTCTTTCTCCTGTGGAAACTCCCTTTCCTCTGGCAGTATCTCTCGGCCTTACCACTGGTGGGGGGACACGAGAGACTTACCAGAAGAGTTGTAGCAGCAGCAGTAGTAGCCCGGTGACGATGGCAGTGGCGATAGTAACGACAGGAGACGGCACACAGACTTGAAGCACACCTCTTTTATTGTCATCTCTTACTAACATTAAATCTAAATAAAACAACAGACAACGTGTATTTACATTATCCTACATCCTGGGGCCAACACAAAAGCGTATTTACATCCAACCTCCCCAGAAAACGGGACCACAGCAGTCGGCGACTCCCACATCGGCCAGCAAGGGAATCCGGCGAAAGCGCCATCTATAGGCGGAGGTTGAAACCGTTTAGAGGCCTTACACGTAACACTGCCTCCCCCTCAAGGCGGATCGTCCCGATCCGGCCTCATCGCTTCCGTCGCCCCGATGTCACGCTCCCCGCTGGTGCCGCTTCTCGCAGGAGCCAATCTTTCTCGCTGGAGCCGCTCCTCTCGCCGGAGTCGCCTCCTCGCCAGAGCCGTCCTTCTCGCCGGGATCGCCTCTCCCGCCGGAGCCGTCTCTTTCTCCGGAGCCGTCCCTCTCCCGCCGGAGCCGCCTCTTTCTCCGGAGCCGTCCCTCTCGCCGGAGCCGCTTCTCACGCCGGAACCGCCTCTCACGCCGGAGGCACCTCTCATGCCGGCTCAGCCTCTTATGCCGACTCCGCTTCTTATAGCGGTACCGCCTTTCGTGCCGGAGGTGCTTCTCATGCCGGCACCGCCTTTTATGCTGGTACCACCTTTCTCGCCGAGACCACCTCTCTCGCCAGTACCATTCATCCCGCCGGGTCTCCTCTCGCCGGTACCGCTTTTCCCGCTGGCACCGTTTCTCTTGCCGGGACCACTCTTCTCGCCGGGACCATTCCTCTCGCCGAGACCACTTCTCTCGCTGGGACCATTCCTTTCGGCGGGACCACTCCCCTTGCCGGGACCTCTCCTTTCGCCGGTACTGCTTCTCTCGCTGGGACCATTCCTCTCGCCGAGACCACTCCTTTCGCCGGTGCCGCTTCTCTCGCCGTAGCCGTTTTTCTCCCTGGCACCGCTTCTCCCGAGGGCACTGCTTCCCTCGACGGTACCGCTTTTCTCGCTGGGGCCACTTCTCTTGCCGGGACCACTCCTTTCGCCGGGACCATTCATCTCGCCGGGACCATTCATCTCGCCGGGACCATTCCTCTCGCCGGGACCATTCATCTCGCCGGGGGCACCGCTTCTCTCGCCGTAGCCGCTTTTCTCGCTGGCACCGCTTCTCCCGAGGGCACTGCTTCCCTCGACGGTACCGCTTTTCTCGCTGGGGCCACTTCATTCGCGAGTCCGCGTGACGCAGATTCAAGGTCTGTCCAGGAGGCTCCTCAATCAGGCCCTCCACTCCACGCAATTCCCCCATGTTTCCCGGCTCGACTTCCAGTCCTCGGGACTCTGCCTGGCCCTCGCTGTCTTCATCCAAAGCTGTCTCGGCCATACCTGTCTCATTCTGCAAGTAGGCCTTCACTTGAGACAGCAGCCTCTCCATCTCTAAGTCTCTGAGAAGCCTTCTCTCTTCCATTCGACGCCCTCTTTCCTCACTTTCCCTTTTCATCAGAAGCAATTCCTCCTTTCTTCGACGCCTTCTTTCCTCACTTTCCCTTTCCAGCAGAAGCAATTTCTCTTCTCTTTCCTTTTCTATCAGAAGCCATTTCTCCTCTCTCTCCTTTTCTTTCAGAAGCCATTTCTCCTCCGTTCGGCGCTTTATTCCGTCCCACTTCTCCCGGTGTTCCTGCAGCTTCCGGTCGATTTCGGCCAGCGAGTCCTGCTCAGAAGCCATTCCTTGGCCTCTCACGTCAATGGGCCTTTGTCAGCAACCAACCAAAAAAAACCCTTTTAATAAAAAGCCCCCTGGTGACCTCCACGAGGAAGAATCCCACTTCTGACACCAGTGTCGCGTGTTTACCCTCTGGTTCTTTGCGACACACGCTTCTTCTCTTCGTGGTTCACCTACCCGGGCTCCGGTTGCTTTTCCCTGCGGCTTCTCCCCGCAGGCCACCCAATGACGCCCGGAGTTCCACCTCTTTCTCCTGTGGAAACTCCCTTTCCTCTGGCAGTATCTCTCGGCCTTACCACTGGTGGGGGGACACGAGAGACTTACCAGAAGAGTTGTAGCAGCAGCAGTAGTAGTAGCCCGGTGACGATGGCAGTGGCGATAGTAACGACAGGAGACGGCACACAGACTTGAAGCACACCTCTTTTATTGTCATCTCTTACTAACATTAAATCTAAATAAAACAACAGACAACGTGTATTTACATTATCCTACATCCTGGGGCCAACACAAAAGCGTATTTACATCCAATCTCCCCAGAAAACGGGACCACAGCAGTCGGCGACTCCCACATCGGCCAGCAAGGGAATCCGGCGAAAGCGCCATCTATAGGCGGAGGTTGAAACCGTTTAGAGGCCTTACACGTAACAATATATATATTTGCTTCAAGGAGAAATTATTACAAACACATTAAAATATCAATATATGAGTTTTTATTTTGCCTCAACAAATTTACAAGCTTTCATTTGTAGACAATTCTAAGTAGGCTTAATATTATTTCTAGCAAAAATTATAAGACTTCATGCAAAGAAAATGGTTTGGGAATATTCGACCTGGCAATTCAACCAAGATACCACATCTAGATAAATGGATTAATAAATTAAAAAAAAACATTTTTACAAAGTTATAAAATAAAAGGAGAGATTAAAACTTCTTACATAGACGTATACCTATAAACGAGCCTTTTTAGGCCCATACACTAAGATTTAAAAAATATTAAACCTACCATTATCTTTCTCCACACACCGTCCCCGGTTCAACCCGTCAGCTCGCTTGTTTTCTCGTAACTGTCTAAATTTTCAAAAAACCGCGTCCCTCCCAAAAAAAAAATGTATCATCATCTTACAGAGTAAGAAGAAAATTAATTTAATTTCGCAGAATATATTAAAAAAAATAAAAAGTAAAGTATTATTCTTTTTTAGTAAAAGAAAATTTGAATTAATAATAAAATAATAAAATATAACAGGTTTATTCCTTGAAAATTTTATTTAGTAAATTCTTCTTTAAAGGTTTAATTTTTATATTGTTATCTAAAAAAATAACTAATTTATCTAAAATATGTATATAATTAATTTTTATTCTTTAAATAAAAAATAAATTTAGAATTTTCGAGATGGTAATAGATTTTTTTCTGGACCTTTTATCTTATATATTTAAAAGGTGATTGGTAATACACCTATGTCACATATTTACAATCTGATATGTACATTCTGTACATATCTCCATCTGGGCCCTTTTTTTGCAGCGGGCTTCGGGGTACAAGAGGGTCAGTGCCATCTCCAGCTGGGCATCTTCCTTGCTTTGTTCTTTGGAGCATCGTCGGCCATCTTCTCGGCCTTTCCTCGGTGGGGAAATTTCCATCTGGACAACAAACACTTTGGCGAGACACTGCACATATATAATGTAAAATGTTTACATCGTTGTTGGGTCTGTTTTGTGAAAATCTGGCCCAACAGATCCTGCACGCCCTGCCTTACTCAGGACACGTGGCGTCGAGCCTAGCTTGTCTGCATCACCTGAGGATCTAGCGACCTATCGCTGGCCAACCGCTACTGGCCTTGCAGTGCTGTCTTCCCATTCATCAGAGAGGAGTTCTCCAACATAGGGTGGCCACCGAAATTCAGTCTTAGGGGACGGGTGGGCCTCGCTGACCATGCCATCAAGTTTATGATTTAAATATGATCAGTCAAATGAAAAATGGGAAGCTACGCTGGAAACCGTTGGCTATATTGCCTAGTACTCAGCATGGTTGCAGAATCATCTCTTACATAATGATTGTATATAGCATTCATATGTTCTTTTATACATCATTAGATCAGAGTAATTTCCCCTATAAATGATATATATTAATTGTGCGTTCTGTTCACCGATTTAATCAACTTGTGTGGGTGTTCTCAGTAAATTAATTTAATTGAAAATTGTTTTTCTCTTTCGAAATGTAACAACTTTCTATTGTCCTCCCAAAATGTTTAATCATAGAAAAGACATTCATAACATAACATAACATAGGTAACCAAGGCTTCAAGAGCGTATCAGGGACATTATAATGATGGTTTAAAAATATATATAAACATAAAATTCGCTCTAAAATAATATCAATTTTGAACATAAAATTACTTTAAAAAAAAAATAAAGCATTCAATTCCTAAATTTGCAGGTGTTTAAATAAAATTATGTTTTATCACTTTGGAATCTGTTTAAACATATACAGATTGATAAATAAATATATAGCTATACGTAAATTTTGTTTCAAAATTGTAGTTTAATCATATTAGGCAATTAGGCAATAATTATATTTAAAAAAAAAACTATATGTTTTGTCTTTTGACTGGGCTGTTGATTTTTGTTTCTTAATACCTCTAAGGAAGTTTCGAAGAAAATTTTGTTTTTATGTGTTCTTCTATTTTCCGTTTACATTTTTAGCAAATTTTGTTTACGTCTAAATCATGTCTGATAGTGATAACGATTCTGAAAAGTTTTTCGATGCTGAGGAGGGACCTTATACACCTGATAAGACAAGGTAACACAAACGAAAACGCGCAATATAGCATAGTTTACATTTACCTATGCATACTTTAATCACATACATATATAATTAGCAAAATTTTACAAAATTAATTGTATTTTTTAAAAGCAAAACATTTTTTCTAAATATCAGGCTTCAGGAATATATTAAAATTGTTACAAAATTATTTTAAAATATGGAAACAATTAAAATGTCACTCGCCTTTTATTCAGTTATTATTTGCCTTTTTTTAGTTAAAAATAGATGTGTAGACCTGTTTCTAAGACCTTTTTTCTTTTGATTGTTTTGGTTAGCTTATGCCTAAAGAAGCACCTATGATGTCTGCTACTAAAAATGTTGGTAACCCATTCTGACACTGCACACTTATATATACTTTTATTTATTTCATATTTGTCAGAGGAATAGAAAAATATGCATCATCAAGATTTTCTTTAGTATATGTTGCCAAGTTTGATTTGCTCAATACATCTTTTGATAATAAATCCCAACTATCTTATTTGTTAAAAGCCAAAATACACATGTACATGGTTATCGTTAGAACATATATGATATGAGGTAATAAGATTAAATAAATAAATTATAAGTGATGTCAAATATCAACAATGTTACTGAAGAATTACATGTATTTGGATTTGGTGTTATTACTTGAATCAGACGATATATTTTAGGGGAGAATTCTGGATCTTTGACCCAATCTGAAACCAGGTGTCATATTGGTCATGATATCACAGTGATGCATGATGTAAACAAAGACTGTGATTGGTTCATACTACTGTCACTGTTTCAACCTCAGGGAATTCTCTGGTTGGCTGGTTGTTTCTAACTAGCCGATCTCATTTTTCGAAAATTTTTGTAGAAAATATTCCTTTTTTTTTGTTTATCCCTAGTACATGTGGTACAGGCCATGATAATCATGGTGGATAGTAGTAGGCGACTGCTTCTACTGTAAGTGCATCACATGTCTACACATGTGAAAAGCATTTCAACTTTGCACTTACAAATGTGCCAGAGCCCAGTTTTGGTTACTTGCACTCGCTGGTGGGGTTGGACTTTTACAAGAATCGAGTGCCATTGGAGCATTTTTTTTTAAACATAAAAAAGTGCCCAATGCGGGAATCGAACCCGGGTCGTAGCGGTCATAAACCAATGGTTTAGACCATCCTTCCACCGACCCCCTATAATATTCATTAGAACTTTGTTGGTTGTTTATGGTTTGGCATCTAGGTCCTGTCTTAAAGGCTGTCATCCAGGTATCCAACCATCTTTTATTTCCATATATGAATAGTTTGATAAGAAGTTCCTGGGATACCTCTTTGATAAGACACAATTTGAATTATAGGTTATAAACACAAGGTAATAAAACCAAATCCAAATAAATAGTGTGTGATGTTTCTGTAACAGTGTTGGTACCATCTTCAGACAAAAGACAAGCTTTACAAGCTTGATACCTTAGTGTGATTGAGCGGAGATAAGAAAGAAGAAGACAAAAGCACTGAATTTAGTAATTTCAGAACTTTTGTCTGAAGATGGTAACAACGCTGTTATCAAAATGTCACACACTATTTATTTGGATTTGGTCTTATTACCTTGTGTTTTGCAAATATTGGCGCCAAGGAGGTATGGTTTAGGACTAACTTTAGTGGTTGTTAATTGTGGTGTAAACAATGATTTTCTTATGATAAGGCACAATTTGGATTATAGATTATAAACACAAGGTAATAAGACCAAATTCAAATAAATAGTGTGTGACATTTCAGTAACAGTGTTGTTACCATCTTCAGACAAAAGCACTTGAGTACTTTTGTCTGAAAATGGTAACGTGTTACTGAAATGTCACACACTATTTATTTGGATTTGGTCTTATTACCTTGTGTTTTGCAAATATTGGTGCCAAGGAGGGACGGTTTAGGACTAACTTTAGTGGACTCTAACTGTGGTGTAAACATTGATTGTCTGAGAATCTTTTCCTCTGCCTTTTATTTTATAAATTTATTATCTTTCATCCCATTGCATTCCTTTTTTTTTCTTTCTCTTCCTCAAAAATGTATTAATCCAATTTTATCCATCACTTAAAGTTAATCATAAAACATTAAGAAAAAAATGATATTAAAAAAGTCCCTATAGTTTCAATTCATATTTTTAATTAAAATATAACAGCTTTTTTACATATTACAGTAAAACCTCCCTGTAAAAGGACATCTAATTGCAGAGCCAAAGTGCCCTTTAGGGAGAGGTGTCCTCTTACCGGAGAGTTGCTAAATTGTAAAAATGATAATTTTAAAAATTAAAACTGTCCTTTATGGAGAGGTGTCTGCTAAAGGGAGGTTCTACTGTATTATTTTATATTTGAATATCCTTGAAAAAAATGTCCACTAGCAGTGAATGTGGTGATGAAATCATCTAATTAACTTTAATTCAACACTTCCTTTAATTCATCCGATCCATTTTCAGTTTCCACACATTCCTCTGAAGACATGCAGAATTCAAATCACTATAGTTCATGGTATAACCTTTTGTTGCTTCAAGAGTCTGGTGAACAGTTTTTATCCTAGGGGGGTTAAACTAGATAGAACACTTCTTCTTCTTCTTTATCTCCACTCAATCATATTAGGGTATCAAGCTTGTAGAGCTTATTGATGGCGTCTGCTGGGGATGTGTCTTCCTCTTCTTTCTTATCTCCACTCAATCATATTAGGGTATGAAGTTTGTAGAGCTTGTTGATGGTGTGGGTGATGTAGAATGCATCTGCCTTTGTCATTAAGACTGGGAGCACTACTCAGTGACAGGCCACAGACTTAGCTCCAAAAGAAATGGCCACCTCTGACATGAGGAAGAGACCCCATGTGCAGCTGCTCCTAACATGGAGTACAAACACTGCTCATTCTGTATCCTTGGAATCGGAACCCTTACAGGGTACTATCAGCCGGGCCAGCTGAACCCAGGTTTTTTAACGAGCTTGTTATTGCTCCCCCTCCTCCTATTTCATCCGGGCTTGGGACTGACAAAGGTGGAGTTGGAACACTTCTGAATTTATACAGTAAAACCCCGCTAAGACGAACCCTGGATATAACGAACCTTCCCTTATAACGAACCCACGCCGATTCCCAATTCCATTCCATTGAAAATACCATCGTTATAACGAACTTTGCGATTTTTAGAATAACGAACTACCCCTATAACGAACCTATTTTCGGTCCCAAAATAATAAAATCTATTTAAAATACTATGCTTATAACGAACTTAGAATTGTAATTTAAAAAAAATTAAAACAACCAAATTTTTTGCATGTTTCAGCTCGCGGATCGCGATTTCAAAACAATACATTTAGCGGCATTGTTTGTTTTGAATTTTGCACTTTATTTTTGCTGTATGTTGTATAAATTTTAACACATTATACTTTTTATTAAATAGAATATATTTGCATCCATTAAATTTGAAATATAAAAATACAAATGGCTTCCAAAATGAAGAAAACAAAGGCATTTTAAAAACAAAAGCGTTATTTCTTTAAAAAAAAAAAAAGGCCATTTTCAGAACTTTTCAAAGTGAAACAACACAGGCAAAATGTTAAGAACATATTAAAATAAGATAATATAACTTTTCTATTATAAAAGATAAAATATAAAGCTATTAAAAATTGTTACAAAGAGAAATCAACCTCAACTTTTGCCGCGATCGCGATCGTACGTTTTAGGGCTTAAAAAAAAAATCCAAATAAATGGTCCCGTGATGAAACAAAAACTATTTTTATGTCATTAACTATGGTGATTTTAAAGTCAGCAATGTTTTGCATGACAGGTTAAAAAAAAAAAAAAAAAAAAAAAAACGAAATCTAGACCTAGAAGAATATGTGGGAAAATGAAATGGAAGAAAAACACTAACTTTATTTGAATGGTGCAATGCTTGAAGAATGTTTTGAAGCAACAAGGTGTTAGAGCCATTTTTCCAAGTAAACAATGTATTATATAATGTGATAATGATGCTTTAAAATCATTTTATATCTTTGAATATCTATTTAATAAAACTTTGCCTAGGATTTGTCTTGATTTTTAAATTAGACATAGAGGTACATGTATGTTAATGATAAGAAGAACCATCATCTAATGATTTCTATTATTATTCAGTATTAATGTTAGGAAATTGGTCAATTAAGGGAATTAAAACAAAGTGACCATTATTAAGAGGAAGCCTCTTCTTGTGTGTATAGCTGTCCTTTAATTATACGGTCTAAAAATTTTGAAAAGTAAAAAAAAAGGCCAAACCGTGGCTATAGTGAACCGTGGCTATAGTGAACCAAAAGCTCTGTCCCATTGGGGTTCACTATAGAGGGGTTTTACTGTATAGTGTAAAGCCACACTATCTGGTGGTTAACCTAACAGAGTTGTGTTCTAGAACGGTATTCTTTTAAATTAAAATTTTTATAACATTACAGTAGATCCTCCCTTTAGCAAACAACTCGCTAGCGGACACCTCTCCACAAAGGACAGTTTTACATTTGCAAAATTACCATTTTTACTATTTAGCAACTCTCCGGTAAGAGGACAACTCTCCCTAAAGGACCCTTTGACTCTGCAATTAGGTGTTGTCCTTTACAGGGAAGTTCTGCTGTATATCTGCGACTTTATTATTTAATTTTTGAGAATATTTCATGATTAACTCTTAAATGATGGATAAAATTGCATTAATACATTTTTGAGCAAAGGAAAAATTACAAATACTATTTTGATCTAAGTAAATAAATGCAATGGGAAGAAAGTGAATTAATTAGGAAAATAAAGAAAAGACTAAAAATTGTATTTTTTAAAAATCATTTTCTTTTAAAGAAATCTTTTATGGCTGTTTTGCCTTTAGGCTAGAATTATATTCAGTATGTATTCTAACAGATCAATCTTCAAAAGGCATGTATGACTTTCCTTTTCTATATGTTGTTTCAAATAGCAGAACATGACAACTCCGCCTTTGCCAATCCCAAGCCCGGATGAAAAAAGAGCAGGGAAGGCAGTAACAAGCTTGCTAAAAAACCTGGGTTCAGCTGGCCCGGCTGATAGTACCCTGTAAGGAATCCAGGGATACAGGATGAGTCTGTACTCCATGTTAGGAGTGACTGCACATGGCGTCTGTTTCTAATGTCAGGGGTGGCCATTTCATATTGGAGCTAAGTCAGCCTGCTACAGATTAGTGCTCCCAGTCTTAATGACAAAGGCAGATGCACCCAGTCATGATGGTTATCAAAACACCACAAAAGTCTCAAGCTCTACAGGCTTGAGTGGAGATAAGAAAGAAGAAGATTCTCCAAGACACCTCATGTATGTGACTTGTGACCATTCAAGTAGGTTTAAATTGTCCAGGAGAGAACAAAAATCATGTGCAACGTTGACACTACTGTATCCCTGGATTAGGAGCCCTTACAGGGTACTATCAGCTGGGCCAGCTGAACCCAGGTTTTTTACCGAGCTTGTTACTGCTCCCCCTTCTCCTTTTTCATCCGGGCTTGGGACCGGCAAAGACGAAGTTCAAAGTTTTACTGAATTTTGACAATTCTTAAAATGTTGGCAGAACCTTTATCCAAGATTATTATTTATAATTATACTTATACTTTATTCAAGACTAGCCGAATGACCCGGGCAACGCCCGTGTTTTACCCGATTGAATGTTTTGATTCAAATACTATTTGTTACACAATTATAAATTGTGGTCATGTGGCCTAGTGGTCATGGCATCTGCCTGGTAAGCGGAAGGTCGTGGGTTCGATTCCCATCCCTTGACACTTTTTTTATTTTATCCATTCTGACCAAAATCTATCCGTGAACTTCACACAGTGAACTTCACACAGACAGAATAAGGCAATTATATATTCAAGATTATTAATGGGATTATCTACAAGAGGAATTTCTCAACCCAATCAGCCTATCTTTACTATTAAACATTCCAAAATAAAGTGATATAATGAATGGACTCAATAAGGCACAATTTGGATTATAGATTATAAACACAAGGTAAAAAGACCTTGTCGTTGACAGCATTGTTACCATCTTCAGACAAAAGTACTGAATTAAGTTTACCGAAATGTCGCACACTATTTATTTGGATTTGGTCTCATTACTTTGTGTTTATGAATGAACTCATGATGCAGGTCACTTTCAAGCCACTCAATAGATTCATAACTTTTTCTTTTTTTTTTGAAGCAATGTGTAGCAAAATTTTATTACCACATGGTATCTGGCATGAGCTCCAGGTCCACCTTGGGTTCACTATGGTGGGGATCAGCAACCAGAAGACTCCTGTAATAGATTCTATTGGAGTGTGTTAGATAATAGGTCAGCCACTGACAGGAATGGCATTGTAGGAGGAAGAACACACCACAGCTGGAGTTTGTGCCTATACTTGGCTGCTTTCCATCATGATGACATCACAAGATGGATGGTAGCATGCACCAACTATTCACCTCAATGTACAGGCACAATGTGCCTGGTGATCTGAGAAGCTCAGAAAGTGGAATTTTGGCTTATGTATTTTGGTGGATTCACATTTTTCAAAATCATTTTTAATTGATGAATTAATAAACACAAGGTAATAAGAACAAATCCAAATAAATAAATAGTGTGTGATGTTTCGGTAACAGCGTTGTTACCATCTTCATACAAAAGTATTGAATCTGTATACTGTACTTTGTACTGATTCAGTACTTTTGTCTGAAGATGGTAACTACGCTGTTACCGAAACGTCACACACTATTTATTTATTTGGATTTGGTCTTATTACCTTGTGTTTATAATCTATAATGAATTAATATTTTTAGCTTTTTTTTTTTTGTTTGAGTCACAGAACCATTGAATGGTAGTTGTTGGTAAATTGAATTGTTTGGCAATCTCTTATTGCTTTTTATTCTTTAATAAAGAAGAAATTCTTTCTTTACCTATAAAATAATAGATGAATGTTTATATTTTCAATTTAAATATTCTAGATTTATCTTTAAAATTTGATTTTAAAAGCTTTAAAATTGTTTCATTACAATCAAAAGGAAACACAAAGTAATAAGACCAAATAAACAGTGTGTGATGTTTTAGTAACAGCATTGTTACCATCTTCAGACAAAAGTACTGAATGGATGATTATGATGATGGTAACAATGCTGTTACCGAAATGTTACACTATTTATTTGGATTTGGTCTTATTTTCTTGTAGCTATAATCCAAATTGTACTTTATCACTTCATCATAAAAAATACTTCATATTCTGTTTTTAATACTTCAACACTTTGTTTTCCAGATCCAAGTTGGTGCTTGATCGTGTTGATGAAGTAAGTATGCATATATTATATATATATATCAAATTTGGAACTCTTTTACCGCCAAAATTTTATTTTTATAAAATATATACAGTAAAACCCCGCTAATACGAACCCTGGATATAACGAACCTTCCCTTATAACGAACCCACGCCGATTCCCAATTCCATTCCATTGAAAATACCATCGTTATAACGAACTTTGCGATTTTTAGAATAACGAACTACCCCTATAACGAACCTATTTTCGGTCCCAAAATGATAAAAATCTATCAAAAATACTATGCTTATAACGAAGTTAGAATTGTAATTTAAAAAAAAAAATTAAAACAACCAAATTTTGTGCATGTTTCAGCTCGCGGATCGCGATTTCAAAACAATACATTTAGCGGCATTGTTTGTTTCGAATTTTGCACTTTATTTTTGCTGTATGTTGTATAAATTTTAACACATTATACTTTTTATTAAATAGAATATATTTGCATCCATTAAATTTGAAATATAAAAATACAAATGGCTTCCAAAATGAAGAAAACAAAGACATTTTAAAAACAAAAGCGTTATTTCTTAAAAAAAAAAAAGGCCATTTTCAGAACTTTTCAAAGTGAAACAACACAGGCAAAATGTTAAGAACATATTAAAATAAGAGAATATAACTTTTCTATTATAAAAGATAAAATATAAAGCTATTAAAAATTGTTACAAAGAGGAATCAACCTCAACTTTTGCCGCGATCGCGATCGTACGTTTTAGGGCTAAAAAAAAAATCCAAATAAATGGTCCCGTGATTAAACAAAAGCTATTTTTATGCCATTAACTATGGTGATTTTAAAGTCAGCAATGTTTTGCATGACAGGTTAAAAAAAAAAAAAACTAAATCTAGACCTAGAAGAATATGTGGGAAAATGAAATGGAAGAAAAACACTAACTTTATTTGAATGGTGCAATGCTTGAAGAATGCTTTGAAGCAATAAGGTGTTAGAGCCATTTTTCCAAGTAAACAATGTATTATATAATGTGATAATGATGTTTTAAAATCATTTTATATCTTTGAATATATATTTAATAAAACTTTGCCTAGGATTTGTCTTGATTTTTAAATTAGACATAGAGATACATGTATGTTAATGATAAGAAGAACCTATCATCTAATGATTTCTATTATTATTCAGTAATAATGTAAGGAAATTGGTCAATTAAGGGAATTAAAACAAAGTGACCACTATTAAGAGGAAGCCTCTTCCAGTGTGTATGGTTGTCCTTTAATTATACGGTCTAAAATATGAAAAGGAAAAAAAAAATAGCCAAACCGTGGCTATAGTGAACCGTGGCTATAGTGAACCAAAAGCTCTGTCCCATTGGGGTTCACTATAGAGGGGTTTTACTGTATATATACAGTAAAACCACCCTGAAAAGGACACCTAATTGCCGAGCCAAACTGTCCTTTATAGAGAGGTATCCGCTAGCCGGGTGTCTGCTAAAGGGAGGTTCTACTGTATAAGAAATTGGAACTATTTTTGATTCTTATGATCATTTTTAAAAGTAAAACAATTTTCTACTGCCCTTACTGTACAGTTAATGGGAGTGCCTAGCTCATCAGTGGTGAACCCTCCCAGCAGTTTCTCCAGTTTAATGTACCATACCACTGTAACATTACATTGGGCTGTAGTGCTTCTATACTGATACTGAACTCTTGGAAAAGGTATTTTAAATGAACTATGGACATAAGCTTTGAGGACAGAGTAGAAATACATACAATTATAAATTTTGAAAATAGAGCAATCCATAAATAAATCTTTAATTAAAAAGGCATATATTGGTAAAATAAATGATATTTTGATCCAATATATGCCTTTTTAATTAAACAATTATAAATATATAATGTGCTTCGAGCATTTCCCTTAAATGCCTATTCTTGATTTTTTTTAGGAAGCCTTAAAAAACAGCCTTTTTGGTCATTGAGGTACAGCTTGCGACATGCTGATAAGAGCCAACAGCCTGAAACGCATACTTGGTTAGCTTTTCTTGATTAATAAAGAAAAAGTATTTGTCCAAGTATCAAGTAATTAAAATTTAATTTTATTTGATATTTATTCTGACGGATGGCGCAAGCCATCAACAACTTATAGATGCACGATAAGGAGATGCCTTTCTCTTACTGTATATGCAGTAAAACCTCGCTAAAAGGAATTCAGGATAGAGTGAACCTTCCCTTACAATTAACCTAAGGTAATCCCCCATATTTCATTCCATTTAAATATACCATTGTTATCCCTTTGAGATTTTTTAAAATAAAGGACTACTCTCTAACGAACCTAATTTCAAGTTTAAAAATACAAGGTAATAAGACCAAATCCAAATAAATAGTGTGTGACAATGCTGTTACCCAAACATCACACACTATCTATTTGGTTTGGTCCTAATACCTTATGTTTCCAATCTATAATCCAAATTACAAGTTAATTAGACCAAATCCAAATAAATTATAGTGTGTGACAAACGCTGTTACCGAAATGTCACACACTATTTATTTATTTAGATTTGGTCTTTATTATCTTGTAGTTCTAATCTATAATCTAAATCGTGCCTTATCAAGTCCAAAAATAATTTCTTATTAAAATACAGTAGAACCTCCCTTTAACAGACACCTCTCCACAAAGGACAGTTTTCATTTGTAAAATTACCATTTTTACAATTTAGCAACTCTCAGGTAACAGGACACCTCTCCCTAAAGGACACTTTGGCTCTGTAATTTGGTGTCCTTTACAGGGAGTTAGTTCTACTGTACTAGGCTTATAATGAACTTAGAATTTAGTTTTAAGATTTTAAAAACAGCAAAATTTTGAGCAAGTTTTCAACACACAGATTGTGATTTCAAAACAATAGATATGGCTTGCATTGTTTGTTTTACATCTACTTTCTATTTATATCACACACATGTTTCTACATTAAAGCCTCTCTTTATTCAATAGAATATCTTTGCGTTCTCTCAATTTTAGAATTGTATACAAATCTGATATAGAAAAGACTGTAAATGGCTTCCAAGGGCACCTCCAATACAGAAGCTGATGTCTTAAGCCGACTTCCCATTTTCACTCCTGAACAAAATTCAAAGGAACATTATTCAGAACCTGTGGAAATGGTATTACTGATGGACGCTTTAGACAGTTCTCCAGTGACAAAGTGAGGAAACTTAATAAAATTTAAAAATAAATTACATGTAAAAAAATAATTCCTCCAAAAAATAGTGTGTCCATCTATACTCAATTATTATAAAGACTATCACTCAAATCCACCCTGGGTGCTAGGGTGAAGTGATAAAAGTACACTGAAAAAAAAAGCTAAGAAAAGATGTTCTTAGGCTCTAATCAAAGCTTTTTAAAGTGTGAAGCAATGCAGGCAAAACTCTTGAGAACATGTTAAAATAATAAAACCTTCTACTATAAGGTATAAAATAGAAGGCTACTAAAAATGGCTACAAAGAGGAATCGACTTCAACTTTTGCTGCGATCGTACAGCATTCCTTTTCTTCTTCTTCTTTCTTATCTCCACTCAATCATATTAGGGTATCAAGTTGTGACCCTTGATGGTGTCTGTTTGACAACCATCATGACTGGGTGGAGTAGAATGCCTCTGCCTTTGCCATTAAGACTGGGAGTACTACTCAGTGGCAGGCCGACTTAGCTCCAAAAGAAATGGCTGCCTCTGACATGAGGAACAGAGGCCATGTACAGCCGCTCCTAACATGGAGTACAAACGCTGCTCATCCTGTATCCCTGGATTAGGAGCCCTTACAGGGTACTATCAGCCGGGCCAGCTGAGCCCAGGTTTTTTAGTGAGCTTGTTACTGCTCCCCCTCCTCCTTTTTCATCTGGGCTTGGGACCTGCAAAGGCGGAGTTAGCATTCCCTTTAAAAGTGATAAGGCACAATTTGGATTATAGATAATAAACACCAGGTAATAAGACCAAATATAAATAAATAAATAGTGTGACATTTCGTTAACAGCATTGTAACCGTCTTCAGACAAAACATTCAGCACTTTTGTCTGAAGATGGTAACAACGCCGTTACCGAAACGTCACACACTATTTATTTATTTGTATTTAGTCTTATTACCTTGTATTCCCTTTAAAAGTTTCCTACATCTAGCTAGTTTAACCTAGGCTAAATAAGTGGGTCCATGATGCAACAAAAGGTTACTTTTTCTCAAAAACATTCTATATCACCCTCTCCTTGTTGGGTTTGTTTTTTAATGTTTCCGTGTTATTTCTAAGATGGAGAATCTTGGCTCACAATTAGAAATGGTGATCCTATCTGGTCTTGGACACTTGGCAACATTGTTTACAGTAGATTTGAAATGGGGACAGCAGGTAATCTCTCTTGGCATCTCTCCAAATGACAATTATTACTCTGGCTAAGAACTTCCACACTTCTAAGTGCTAGTCTCCATATAGTTTAAAATATTGTGTGATATCATATGGTTTTATAATTTTTCCATTTAGGATCAAATTCTAGTCTGTGACCTCATATCTTCTAACATGGTCCCAAGCCCGGATGAAAAAGGAGGGGGAGCAGTAACAAGCTCACTAAAAAACCTGGGTTCAGCTGGCCCGGCTGATAGTACCCTGTAGGGGCTCCTAATCCAGGGATACAGGATGAGCAGCGTTTGTACTCCATGTTAGAAGCAGCTGCACATGGCGTTTGTTCCTCATGTCAGAGGCGGCCATTTCTTTTGGAGCTAAGTCGGCCTGCCACTGAGTAGTGCTCCCAGTCTTAAAGACAAAGGCAGACACATTCTACTTCACCCAGTGTGGAGATATGAAAGAAGAAGAAGATATCTTCTAACAAAATGCGTGGTGTCACTGGCGATTCTCCACCAAACTATGCAGCGGTGGCAGAGACGCCATATTCATTGTACATAGTGTTATGAGTATACAATTATCTTTTTAAAATAGTGCAGACTGTGAACTTTTGCATGTACAGTAGAACCTCCATGAGAGGACACTCACACTAGAGGAAACCTCTCTGCAAATGACAGTTTTCATTTGCAAAAATTACCATTTTTACAATTTAGCAACTCTCCAGTAAGAGGACACCTCTCCCTAAAGGTCACTTTTCTCTGCAATTAGATGTCTTTTACAGGGAGGTTCTACTGTATTGACAAGAGGGCAATAAAATAATGTTGATTGTATAACCTAGTCAAAACATTTTGAAAATACAAGATATGTACACACTGGGTCTAAAATAGATTACAACCATTTTATGTGAGTTAAAGGTACCTAGAAATTATTTGAAAAAGAAACAATAAATAATATTAAGGTGAAGACTTTCTTTTCATTTTGATTTCACAAGTTTTCAAGCAAAATTTCTGCTCTTCAACGGGCAAATATTTCTATGTACAATATCAAGATGATCTTTATTCAAAAATAATATAAAATAATGTGTTATTGCCATGTGCTCTTTTGCAACCATGTTAAATCAACCGACCATAATTCAACACTTACTTTAAGTCAACCAATTGTCTTCTTCTTTCTTATCTCCACTCAATCAGGGTATCAAGTTGTGACCCTTGATGGTGTCTGTTTGACAACCATCATGACTGGGTGAAGTAGAATGTCTTTGTCATTAAGACTGGGAGCACTACTCAGTGGCAGCCCAACTTAGCTCCAAAAGAAATGGCCGTCTCTGACATGAGGAACAGACGCCATGTGCAGCCGCTCCTAACATGGAGTACAAACGCTGCTTATCCTGTATCCCTGGATTAGGAGCCCTTACAAGGTACTATCAGCCGGGCCAGCTGAGCCCAGGTTTTTTAGGTGAGCTTGTTACTGCTCCCCTCCTCCTATTTCATCTGGTCTTGGGACCGGCAAAGGCGGAGTTTCAACCAATTGTTCACTTACCAATTAAGCTATTTTCTTTAACCTGACAATAACTCAACATTGATCCTTTGGGATGCTGAATTAACAAAGTTGGACTGTATCTGAGGCCTATATATACAATGATTGTAAAGTATTAAAAAAATTGAACAATATTAATAAACAAGATTTATAGCCAATGGAGTTTCACAAACTATATACCACTGGGTAATTCTACTCCAGGTAATTGTGGAATTACTTATTTTTATAATCACAAGGTAATAAGACCAAATCCAAATAAATAGTGTATGACATTTCGGTAATAGCATTCTTACCATCTTCAGACAAAAGTATTGAAGATAGTAACAACGCTGTTACCGAAATGTAATACACTATTTATTTATTTGGATTTGGTCTTATTAACTTGTTTGACATTTCGGTAACAGCATTGTTACCATCTTCAGACAAAAGTACTGAAAGTACTGAAGATGGTAACAACGCTGTTACTGAAATGACACACTATTTATTTATTTGGATTTGGTCTTATTACCTTGTTTGACATTTCGGTAACAGCATTGTTACCATCTTCAGACAAAATTAATGAAAGTACTGAAGATGGTAACAACGCTGTTACCGAAATATCATACACTATTTATTTATTTGGATTTGGCCATATTACCTTGTTTATAATGTTGTGCCATTATCCTTGTTTTTCCAATGATTTTTTTATTCATTTGTTGTTGTTGTTTCTTATCCCCTTGTGTAAAGATTACATGAATTTCATGAGTTAATTCTCCTGGAGGTGTTTTATGATAAGCAGCAGCCTCTTCCAAAGGTCCTGTTTAGTGCATTTTTTATTCATTTAAATATGCAATAATCCATTGTCATTGTCACGGAGGTAAACCCCGATATGGCTGTACCAAGATAAAACTTGCCCTGTAATGCTTCAAGAAGTTGAAGACTCCAGAAATAACTTTGACAAGTTTTAAAAGCCTTGTAAAAGAGACAGGTGTATTGTAACAGCTAGTAGCTCTCCTCTAGCCACGAGATCTTCTACCGTCACAGGCAGCATCTCCTTTTATAAAGGCAAACATACAAACAAAATAAAATATACAAAATATCTATTTACATATATAGAAGAAAGCAAAGTATATTTTTACATATAGGAGTATTATTTTTTCAACAGTCATATTCTTCTGTATGAAAAAGCGTAATTACGCAAGTTTGGCCTTAAATACCCATTTCTTGGTTTTTCAAGAAGCCACTGGGACCAAAAAATCTTTTTTGGTCGCAGTGGTACAGCCTACTCCACACTGACGAGCGCCAAAAGCGCGAAACGCGTTCGTGGATGGCTTTTCTTGATTTATCAAGAAATTGGGTTGGCCAAATATCAGGGAACAGGCTAAATCAATGTTTAGTTGATTTCTGTTCCACCAGATGGCGCTCTGTCTTCTGTAAAGCACATGTGCTCCTGGTCAGGATATGCCTTTTTTAATATTCTTCTGTACATTTAGAAACCTAACCCTTACATGGATGTACATTTGACATACAAGCTGAACATAACCTTGGTTCTGTCTAAAAGAGGATAATTCAAATAAATGATAATGTGTGTGGCAGGAAGTGGTCACCCTGCTGTCAACCCCTGAAGGTCCCCCCACTCTCCAAACCAATGAAGAACTCATGGTTAGTTGTTACATACATACTCTTCTTTCTTATCTCTATTCTATCATATCAGGGTATCAAGCTTGTAGAGCTTGTTGATGGTGTGGGTGAAGTAGAATGCATCTGCCTTTGTCATTAAGACTGGGAGCACTACTCAGTGGCAGGCCGACTTAGCTTCAAAAGAAATGGCTGCCTCTGACATGAGGAACAGACGCCATGTGCAGCTGCTCCTAGAATGGAGTACAGACTCATCCTGTATCCCCGGAGCCCTTACAGGGTACTATCAGCCGGGCCAGCTGAGACCTGGTTTTTTAGCAAGCTTGTTACTGCTGCCCCCCAGGCTTGGGACCAGCAAAGGAGGAGTTAATGTGATAGTTAAACAGGTTTCTGAAGATGAGTTTCTTTTCATTTTATTAAAGCCGTCTTTCAGGCATCTCTGCCCTTCTCTCTCTGCATATATTCTTAACTAGACGGGTGGCTTCGCCCCGGGATTGACCCGTGTGCATATCTACCCAAGTGATATATATTTAGATAAGATTTTTTTTTATAATTGTTTGTTATTAGCATTATCTATTTGTTTGCATCAACATAATTTAATATAATCTTTGATAGAGGGCGCTGTTTGTGAGCTAAGTAGAATAATTTGAATATATAGTTTTAATAATTGATTTATATATTTTTTTTTAAATAGCCTATCGTCTTCCCCGTATTTTTTTATCTATGTATGGAAATTTTAGTTTAAATTAGTGAACTACTGCGAATTTGTATACCGGACATACAAACATTCATTTTTATATATATAGATAACCAATATTCTCTTTAGCAAGTGTGCAATCATTTCATTTTCCACCATAGTGGGGTTTACCTCTCTGCACATCTTGGATGTATGCATCACTAGATTGTTCCTGGTATACCTGGGCATGAGTTTTGAGCTTTTCTAAAAGCTGTTCCTTTTGGGTGCTGTGGTGTCTGAAGAAGGCATTTTCTCCAAAATATCTCATGATGCTATCTGTTCTTTTACCTTTTCAAACCATGCTGTTCTTTAGAAAACAAAGAACACTTGCCAAGCACATTGAATCATTCCCACAGTTGTAGCCACCAACACAATGGTATTCTTTCAACCATTTTTCTGGGTTCTGGCCATTTCTACAGTAAAAATAGAAAGGTTTCTGCACTTATATTTTAGAGTCTTTGTTTATTTATTTTGCATAGCAGAATGTTCTAGAGGTTCTAATCTTGAGTATGTTTAACTTTTTCTAATGACTTGAGTGGCAAAGTGATGCTCCCGCTTCTCTGCAAGTTGTCACTGTAGTGAGGAGTCATTCAAGTTGAGAAATAAATAAAGATTTAAACATTTATTGATAAGATTAAAGTGGTTAAAATCACAGTAAAAAAAATAATATACTATTATTAACCTGCAAGGTGATTCACAAGTAAATTCAATGATTAATTTCATTATTAATTTGTTATTTTTAACATTTAATTATTCACTGTGAAATAAATTCTTGTATCAAGTATTGAACTTTTGCAAACAATTCACATCAAGGAATATATGTGTTATATATATACAGTAAAACCCCTCTATAGTGAACCCCAATGGGACAGAGCTTTTGGTTCACTATAGCCACGGTTCACTATAGCCACGGTTTGGCCATTTTTTTTACTTTTCAAAATTTTTAGACCGTATAATTAAAGGACAGCCATACACACTGGAAGAGGCTGCCTCTTAATAGTGGTCACTTTGTTTTAATCCCCTTAATTGACCAATTTCCTTATATTAATACTAAATAATAATATAAATCATTAGATGATAGGTTCTTCTTGTCATTAGCTTACATGTACCTCTATGTCTAATTTAAAAATCAAGACAAAACCTAGGCAAAGTTTTATTAAATATATATTCAAAGATATAAAATGATTTTAAAACATCATTATCACATTATATAATACAATGTTTATTTGGAAAAATGGCTCTAACACCATGTTGCTTCAAAGCATTCTTCAAGCATTGCACCATTCAAATAAAGTTAGTGTTTTACTTCCATTTCATTTTCCCACATATTCTTCTAGGTCTAGATTTCGTTTTTTTTTTTTTTTTTTTAACCTGTCATGCAAAACATTGCTGACTTTAAAATCACCATAGTTAATGGCATAAAAATATTTTTTGTTTCATCACGGGACCGTTTATTTGGACTTTTTTTTTTTAAGTTCTAAAACGTACGATCGCGATCGCGGCAAAAGTTGAGGTTGATTCCTCTTTGTAACAATTTTTAATGGCTTAATATTTTATCTTTTATAATATAAAATTTATATTCTCTTATTTTAATATGTTCTTAACATTTTGCCTGTGTTGTTTCACTTTGAAAAGTTCTGAACATGGCCTTTTTTTTTTTTAGAAATAACGCTTTTGTTTTTAAAATCCTTTGTTTTCTTCATTTTGGAAGCCATTTGCATTTTTTTATATTTCAAATTTAATGGATGCAAATATATTCTATTTAATAAAAAGTAATTTGTGTTAAAATTTATACAACATACAGCAAAAATAAAGTGCAAAAATCAAAACAAACAATGCCGCTAAATTTATTGTTTTGAAATCGCGATCCGCGAGATGAAATATGCTCAAAATTTTGTTGTTTTAATTTTTTTTTTTAATTACAATTCTAAGTTCGTTATAAGCATAGTATTTTAAATAGATTTTATTATTTTGGGACCGAAAATAGGTTCGTTATAGGGGTAGTTCGTTATTCTAAAAATCGCAAAGTTCGTTATAACGATGGTATTTTCAATGGAATGGAATTGGGAATCGGCGTGGGTTCGTTATAAGGGAAGGTTCGTTATATCCAGGGTTCGTATTAGCGGGGTTTTACTGTATACAGTAAAACCCCTCTATAGTGAACCCCAATGGGACAGAGCTTTTGGTTCACTATAGCCACGGTTCACTATAGCCACGGTTTGGCTATTTTTTTTTTACTTTTTAAAATTTTTAGACCGTATAATTAAAGGACAGCCATACACACAAGAAGAGGCTTCCTCTTAATAGTGGTCACTTTATTTTAATTCCCTTAATTGACCAATTTCCTTACATTAATACTGAATAATAATAGAAATCATTAGATGATAGGTTCTTCTTATCATTAACATACATGTACCTCTATGTCTAATTTAAAAATCAAGACAAATCCTAGGCAAAGTTTTATTAAATATATATGCAAAGATATAAAATGATTTTAAAACATCATTATCACCTTATATAATACATTGTTTACTTGGAAAAATGGCTCTAACACCTTGTTGCTTCAAAGCATTCTTCAAGCATTGCACCATTCAAATAAAGTTGGTGTTTTTCTTCCATTTCCCCACATATTCTTCTAGGTCTATATTTCTTTTTTTTTTTTAAACTTGTCATGCAAAACATTGCTGACTTTAAAATCACCATAGTTAATGGCATAAAAATAGTTTTTGTTTCATCACGGGACCATTTATTTGGATTTTTTTTTAGCCCTAAAACGTACGATCGCGATCGCGGCAAAAGTTGAGGTTGATTCCTCTTTGTAACAATTTTTAATAGCTTTATATTTTATCTTTTATAATAGAAAATTTATATTCTCTTATTTTAATATGTTCTTAACATTTTGCCTGTGTTGTGTCACTTTGAAAAGCTCTGAAAATGGCCTTTTTTTTTTAAATAAATAACGTTTTTATTTTTAAAATGCCTTTGTTTTCTTCATTTTGGAAGCCATTTGTATTTTTATATTTCAAATTTAATGGATGAAAATATATTTTATTTAATAAAAAGTATAATGTGTTAAAATTTATACAACATACAGCAAAAATAAAGTGCAAAATTCAAAACAAACAATGCCGCTAAATTTATTGTTTTGAAATCGCGATCCGCGAGCTGAAACATGCTCAAAATTTGGTTGTTTTAGTTTTTTTTTTTTAAATTACAATTCTAAGTTCGTTATAAGCATAGTATTTTAAATAGATTTTATTATTTTGGGACCGAAAATAGGTTCGTTATAGGGGTAGTTCGTTATTCTAAAAATCGCAAAGTTTGTTATAACGATGGTATTGTCAATGGAATGGAATTGGGAATCGGCGTGGGTTCGTTATAAGGGAAGGTTCGTTATATCCAGGATTCGTATTAGCGGGGTTTTACTGTATGTTGTAATATGTTTCAATGCTTAATATCCCCATATGTAATATAGCTATAGTGTAACAGCCAAAATTGTAACACAATCCAATCATCATGTAACACAAAACTGAATAATAAAGTTTGATTGAGAGCCAGTCAGCGCCCAGTCAGGAAAAAGGTCTCTGATTACACCGTCTGTCTGAAAAACATAAGTCAAATTACCATCAGTCCCTCTCTGGCCTAGATCAGACCCCCTCGACCTGCGCTGGCCTCTCTCTCTCTCTCTGAGGTGACATCCAACATGCCTCGTCCTTTTGTGCAATCCCATTCACGCCTGAAACCACTCTGATCATTGTGGCATCACGACTGTATCTAACCTGCCTACCACAAGTCATCCAACAGGATAAACTCATCACTACATATATATATTCAACATAAAGTTGCGGGAGGATGATATTCATGTACCTGTGGCGACCACACTTTGCTTCAGCGAGCGCGAACTGGGACAAAGCTTCAAAACACATACGAGCGGAAGAATGGCAGCCCCACTATGCCTCGGCAAGCACGTGCTGGGAGAACACGTCACTACGCATGCGCAGGCGTCATCCGGAACTTTCTAGCCACTGGCGCGGTAAACAACAAGGCCTGCTCCCAACGGCCGTTACTTCAACCGTTACTTCTTTTCTCTTTATATATTTCTGGCTTTAAATAAATTAATTATAATTTTATCAGCGGCCTTTCCACAAGCCACACCAACACATCACGCAACCATCCCACATACCTATTGAGGAATCTCTTCCTTTAATTATTCATCAGAATGATGGTACTGTACATCACCCTAGTAAAAACTTCACTAGTGATGATAAAGAATGAACCACAATACCTGTTTTTACAAATACAGACAAAAAGCTAACAACCTGTGTACCATAGTTTTGGGCTATGGCCCTAATCACTACAGGGGCGGCTTCGATTGCATAACCCTTCTCATAAAATGTTATAATTTTACACAAATAAATTTACTGGCAATGCTTTTCTTTTAAATAGCATCAAATATTATCTCTAAAGACCTTACTGCAATGATATGAGTTGCTGAATGAGAGGGCTTGGCTCATCAGTAGTGAACCCTCTCAGCAGTTTCGCCAAATTAATCTCTAGACCGCTCTACTATTGTATTGGATTGGTTTGAAATATCACTAGTACACTGAAATATCACTAGTAAAGTTATGGTTGCAAGGTGTTCCCACTATGTACTAAGTGTCAACCCCAAATCACATTATTGACTGTATTGACTCATCCATTGATGAGCTCTACTCATCGCCAGCAGACACCATCAACAAGCTTTACAAGCTTGATACCCTGATATGATTGAGTGGAGATAAGAAAGAAGAAGACTAGTAAAGTTTTTTGCTAGAATGATGCATAATGCCATCATTCAGATGCACAATTAAAGGGAGAGATGCCTCTAGGTACACATTTATATATATAGAAGCATACGTCGCCTCTCCCTTCAAAATCTGATGCCATCTATTGACCGTCGTCACAAACTAGCGGCCTCGGGTCGGTGACAAAGCCACAACATCAGCTTTGGCAAACTGAAGTGTGGATCTCATCGAATAAAGTTTTCCCAAGACTGACGAGGGCCATTAGCCCGAAACCATGGTCTCTAGGTGGACGCTTCTCAATTTACCAAAGCTGGTGTTGTGGCTTTGTCACCGACCCGAGGCCGCTAGTTTGCGGTGACAGTCAATAGATGGCGTCAGATTTTGACGTGAGAGGTGCCCTATGCTTCTACGGATCAATTTCCTCCCGGCAAATTTTCCATCTATATATATATATTGAATATTTATCCCATTTCAAATAAAACGACTTTCTACTGTAAGGACAGTGTTGCTGCTACTGGATGAATAGGTTGTGTTCTATATAGGCTTAGTTTTATCTCTCTCTATTATAAATTGTCTCATTTTCATTTAATATATTGTGTGCCTTCTTTATATCGAATACATGATAAGGTATACAATTTGGATTATAGATTGGAAACACAAGGTAATAAGACCAAATCTCCAAATAAATAAAGAGTGTGTGACATTTTAGTGTTATCAAAATGTCACACACTCTTTATTTATTTGGAGGTTTGGTCTTATTATCTTGTATTTTTAATATACAGTAGTACCTCCCTGTAAAGGACAACACCTAATTGCAGAGCCAAAGTGTCCTTTAGGGAGAGATTTCCTCTTACCGGAGAGTTGCTAAATTGTAAAAATGTTAATTTTACAAACGAAAACTGTCCTTTGTGGAGAGGTGTCTGCTAAAGGGAGGTTCTACTGTACTTTTAAAATCTTAATGAGAAGATGGTTCACATAGTAGTGTTCCTGACTTAAGACAGTAAACCAAGAGCTGAATGGATCCAGGAGGCCCAGCGCCTGGTGCTGGAGACAGAGCTCCACCAGAGAAAGATGGAAGAGAAGCTGAGACTGTTGGAAGCTGAGGAGGAGGAGGTGGGAAGAGGAGATTCAGAAGTGAGCTCCCTGGCCGGGAGCAGCCTGGCTCCAGAGCCGGACCTGGTGGCCAGCACCAAGTCTGAGTCCCCACCTGTGGCCCCTCCACGTCGCAGACATCGCCCCAAAAAAGTTGGCAGCAGTTCAGATAAGGTGAGTAAGTTTGTTGTAATTCCTTAAACTGATGGGTTCCTATTATGTCTTTTAAATGCTTAATATTGGGGGTTGGTGAAAGGGTGGTCTAAACAGTTGGTTTTCAACCACTACAACCCGGAATCAAATCCCGCATTGGGCACTTTTTTCTAATTGAAAAAAAAAAAAAATGCTCCAAATGACCCCCCGATTCTTGTAAAAGTCTAGCTACTTTTCACATGTATAGACATGAAGTGCACTTACAGTAAAGGCAGTCACCAACTTCTACCCACCATGATTATCATTGCCTGTACCACGTGTACTAAGGATAATAATTAAAAAAAAAAAGGCTTATATCATGATGAAGATGGGATTCCAACCTACTCTGGCAGAGCCCAATTATAAATAAATTAGCTGAGAGGTTAAGACAATGGACTACTAATCTATTAGGCTCAGCCTGCGTGGGTTTGAATCCCATCCTTGTCATTTTTTTAAATGCTTATATAAAATTCCTTACATTTCTCAGAATAGTTTAAAGCAGGTATTTGTAGACACACAAGGTAATTAAATCAAATCTCCAAATATATAGTGTATGACACATTTCGGTAACAGTGCTGTTACTGAAATGTCACTCCCTATTTATTTATTTGGAGATTTGGTCTTATTACCTTGTCTCTCTATTCTATAATCCAAATTGTACCTCATCAACAGATACAAAAATAATCAAAACAAAGCTTTATCATCTTATCAACAGCTATTTATGCCAATTTTGTCATCAATGATTTAAACTGGCCACACATTGCTGAGTAAACAACCTGAGCCATCAATAGTGCATGGGGCAAAGCAGCCACTTGTGAACCTACAAAGTGGAGATGGTTGAAGAAAAAAAAGATCCATTGGCCATATTGTACCAGCCTTGAAGAGAACAAAGGACAGCTGTCAAGAAGTTGGCAAGTTGCAAAAGAATCCATCATTGGCCAATCTGCAATTGTTTGCCAAATTGTCATAATCAAAATAGAAAAATATTTTTTTGCTTATCCCTAGTACACGTGGTACTAGGGGCCCTAACGGGGCTCTGGCACATTTGTAAGTGCAAAGTCGAACTGCCTTTCACATGTGTAGACATGTGGTGCGCTTATAGTAAAAGCAGTCGCTAACTACCCACCATGATTATCATGGCCTGTACCATGTGTACTAGGGATAAGCAAAAAAAAAAAAACATGTGGTACAGGCCATGATAATCATGCTGGGTAGAAATAGGCGACTGCTTTTATTGTAAGTGTGCACCACATGTCTACATATGTGAAAAGCATTTCGACTTTGCACTTACAAATGTGCCAGAGCCCCGTTTGGTTACTTGCACTTGCTGGTGGGGTTGGACTTTTGCAAGAATCGGGGGCCATTGGAGCATTTTTTTTTTTATTACATAAAAAAAAGTGCAACTTTCAGATGAATAAATTTAAATCTCCTTTAGATATCTGATATCAAAGTAAAACGTTTATGGAGATGAGTATCTTTTATTCTGGAATCAGGCGGCGTTATAGTTTCTCGATATATTGTATATGTTTCTCCTGTAGAAGGGCGGACAAGCCCGAAAGCTTGAGAAGACCAGAATAAAAGATACTCATCTCCATAAACGTTTTACTTTGATATCAGATAAAAAAAAGTGCCCAATGCGGGAATCGAACCCGGGTCATAGCGGTCGAAAAACAACGGTTTAGACCATCCTTCCACCGACCCCCAGAAAAATCTAAGCAAATGGAGGCGACACAAATTGAATGAAAATTAGAACATACTTCTGAAGAACAAGAAGGATTTACTTTTTGGCAATATTGTTATGAGAAATACACCCTCTATAACAACTACAGTAAAACCTTGCTAAAATGAATTGGGGATATAGTGAACGTTCCTTTATAACGAGCCTGAAATAATCCTCGTTTTATAATACAGTAGAACTACCTCCCTGTAAAGAACAACACCTAGTTGGAGAGTCAAAGTGTCTCCGTTAGGGAGAGGTGTCCTCTTACCGGAGAGTTGCTAAATTGTAAAAATGGTAATTTTGCAAATGAAAACTGTTTTTTTGTGAAGAGATGTCCACTAAAGGGAGGTTCTACTGTACTTTGAAGCATGGCTATAGTGAACCACAGGTTTATTCCCATTGGGGTTCGCTATAGAGAGGTTTTACTCTATATACCACATGCAGCTGCTACTTCTTCAAGCATCTCAATAACTTCCTCTAAAAGAAATACTTTAAAAAAAAAACTGATGCTAATATGGCTTTCAATGACACAAGAAAATAAGACCTAATCCAAATAATTTAATAGTGTGTGATGTTTCAGCAACAGCATTGTAACCATCATCAGACAAAAGAATAATTCTTTGTCTGATGATGATGATGACAATGCTGTTGCCGAAACATCACACACTATTAAATTATTTGGATTAGGTCTTATTTTCTTGTGTCTATAATACATAATCCAAATTGTGCTTTATCATGGCTTTCAATGAGTTTATCCTCCAGAAAACTCCAGAATTTAATGCAATCAGATTAAACAAACTTTCTAATTAAGAGAAAGACATCTCCTGATTGTGCAACTAAAAGTTACTGATGGCTTTCCCTTCTCTTCTTCTTCTTTCTTATCCCTACTCAATCATATTAGGGTATCAAGTTTGTAGAGCTTGAGACTTGACAACCATCATGACTGGGTGAAGTAGAATGCGTCTGCCTTTGTCATTAAGACTGGGAGCATTACTCAGTGGCAGGCCAACTTAGCTCCAAAAGAAATGGCCGCCTCTGACATGAAGAACAGACACCATGTGCAGCCGCTCCTAACATGGAGTACAAACGCTGCTCATCCTGTATCCCTGAATTAGGAGCCCTTACAGGGTACTATCAGCCGGGCCAGCTGAGCCCAGGTTTTTTAATGAGCTTGTTACTGCTCCCCCTCCTCCTTTTTCATCTGGGCTTGGGACTGGCTTTCCCCATCTGTTGTAATAGATATCAACTAATTGTTCATTTTAAATTATTCCAGAATACACTGGCCAAATACTGGCATCTTCTGATTGTTGCTGAAAGTTGCTGTTGGCCATAGTTCAGCTACACAATCAGAAAATGCCTTTTTCTCTCACTATGTTGTTGTCTCTAATTGTAAGATTTCACTAATTGTGTTGTTGTTGTTTCTTATCCCCTTGTGTAAAGATTATACACATTCCATGAGTTCATGCTCCTCGAGCTGTTTTATGATAAGCATCCAAAAGGTCCTGTTTAGTGCATCTAATACAAGCCAAAATGTGTTCTGGAGCTGCAGGTGGCAAGCTACATTTTGGGCAAGTGGGGTAGATCTTGTTGTTATTTTCTATCTTCAATGGCTTGAGATGGCCTGTTCTAAATCTTGTTAGTGTTGTTTGATGCTGTCTGAGGTTCAGAACTCCACTGTACCAGCTGTTCACTAATATTGATAACAATATGGTGTGTGTGTTAGGTGGAGCAGCAGCGGGGCAGTGGGGTGACCCCCCAGCTCCTCAGTCCCACAGTCATGGTGGAGTGCCTCACTAAGGAGCTGGAGAAATCCTTGGACCTAGAGAGTGCCACCAGGGGACAGTACGTGGTGAAACCCCAGGTATTCCTTCACTACATTGTCCACTACCTTACATCTATGGTAGAGTTTCTGGTATTGAAGAGAATTCCTTTACTTCTCTCTCAAAAATAGAGTTTATTTGGCTACTATTCATGTTTCTTTGGAAAAAGACAACTTTGGCCAGAAAAAAAATGTATATACAGTAAAACCTCCCACTCAAGATCACCTTGTTGCAAAGCCAAAGTATCATTTTATACAGAGAGGTGTCTTACCAGAGAGTTGCTGGTTTTTATTTATTTTATTTTATTACATGTTCATCCCTGACTTTACAATCTAATAAAATCCACAATCAATCCTGGGCTAGGATTCTCTACCATTTTTATTGCTCTAGCTTTCAGGACAATGTGTCCTTCAACAGGAGAACTGATATAGTTAGCTGGAAGTTATACCTCTAGTTCTCCTGTTGAAAGGACACGTTGGTCTGAATGCCAGAGCAATAAAAATGGTAAAGAATCTTGGCCTTGGATTGCTTGTGGATTTTATTAGATTTTTTATAGGTTAAACCTAAAAAATAAATCATAACTAGTGTATTATATTGCATGTGTTATATCCTTGTTTAACACTTGGTAAACTGGTTATACTATAGTATAAATTTTATTTTAAAAATAAATAAGGCACAATTTGGATTATAGATTATAAACACAAGGTAATAAGACCAAATCCAAATAAATAAATAGTGTGTGACGTTTCGGTAACAGCGTTGTTACCATCTTCAGACAAAAGTACTGAATGAGAAATTATTTAACTAAAAACAGTAACTATTTAAAGCATGCTGTGCTAAAATTTCTCAATCAGTACTTTTGTCTGAAGATGGTAAAAATGCTGTTACCGAAACGTCATACACTATTTATTTATTTGGATTTGGTCTTATTACCTTGTGTTTATTTTTAAAATAATATATTCTTCGAGTACAACTTTGATTTTTTAAATTTGCAGTCTCCTAAAGAAGATCAGTCATAATCAGCCTAGTCAAAATACCTGTATATTTGAGGATATCAATCTTCTTCTTTATCTCCACTCAATCATATCAGGGTATCAAGCTTGTAGAGCTTGTTGATTGTGTCTGCTGGGGATGAGTAGAGCTCATCAATGGATGAGTTAATACAGCCAATAATGTGTTTTGGGGTTGCAGGTTGACACTTAGTACATAGTATGAAAACCTTGCAACCATTCTGGAAAGTCATTGTCTGTAGATGACCAGACTTAAGTCTGGAAATCAAAGACTGTTGTTCTCTTGCCAGGACCGAATTGTCCCTCCTGCTCTCTACCATTCATGTACAGCATTAGATGAGGATATCAATAAAGTATTGGATCCAAGTTGTCATCATTAAAGAATTTCACTGCACAATACAGGCACAAATGTCATACCGTACCATCAATAGTGATTGTAAAGGCAGGTGGTTAGTATCAGTGGACATTTGAAGTCAATTTTATAAAAGCAATATTCAAAGCGGGTCTGATGACCTTGAGTCCAGTCACACGTAAGGGTACAAGTAAAAATTTATTTTAAATGCATATACAGTAGAACCTCCCTGTAACGGACACCTAATTGCAGAGACAAAGTATCCTTTAGGAAGAGGTGTCCTCTTACCAAAGAGTTGCTAAATAGTAAAAATGGTAATTTTGCAAATGAAAACTGTCCTTTGTAGAGAGGTGTCCACTAAAGGGAGGTTCTACTGTATTTGGAAGAAATGCTGCAGAAGAGTTCCTATAAACTAGAAAGCTTGCCAATGATAATAAATTATAAAGAAACCTTTTGTGGAGTAGTTAGTTAGGTATTTAAAATATGTTTCTGCAATATTTCAAACACAATGTCATATTGTATCAAGTAAGCTTATTTAAGTGGTTTAAAGAGAAGTATGGAGTTGACAGAGTCCTTTGTCCCTAGGACAGGGAGCAGGATCACGGGGACTATGCCAGCAGCACCAGTCCGGCTGAGTCCCGGCCTATGTCATCCGGACCTGGCAGCACCCACTCCTCCTCCGGGGGCAGCAACAACAGCCATTCCTACCGCACCCCTGATGGCACCCGCTCCCCACATCCTATGAAGATGAGATCAGATTCTGGCCGGCCCCTCACTGACATGGTAGTACATCCTCTATCCTTTTTTTACAACTTACTTTTCTTATTAAGGTGAAAACATCAGGCTTTTCTGGGGATACAAAGAAACATCTCTGGGGTCTATCATCTTTTTAACAGCTTACTTTATAAGGTGAAAACATCAGGCTTTTCTGTAGATATACATAGAAACTTATCTCTGAATTCTCCATATTTTTGCTGAACAACTTACTTTTCTTATTAAGGTGAAAACATCAGGCTTTTCTGTAGATATACATAGAAACTTATCTCTGAATTCTCCATATTTTTGCTGAACAACTTACTTTTCTTATTAAGGTGAAAACATCAGGCTTTTCTGGGGACACAAAGAAACATCTCTGGGGTCTATCATCTTTTTAACAGCTTACTTTATAAGGTGAAAACATCAGGCTTTTCTGTAGATATACATAGAAACTTATCTCTGAATTCTCCATATTTTTGCTAAACAGCTTACGTTTCTTATTAAGGTGAAAACATCAGGCTTTTCTGGGGATACAAAGAAACATATCTTTGGAGTCTCCATATATATATATATTTTTTGCTAAACAGCTTACTTTTCTTATTAAGGTGAAAACATCAGGCTTTTCTGGGGATACAAAGAAACATATCTTTGGAGTCTCCATATATATATATTTTTTGCTAAACAGCTTACGTTTCTTATTAAGGTGAAAACATCAGGCTTTTCTGGGGATACAAAGAAACATATCTTTGGAGTCTCCATATATATATATTTTTTGCTAAACAGCTTACTTTTCTTATTAAGGTGAAAACATCAGGCTTTTCTGGGGATACAAAGAAACATATCTTTGGAGTCTCCATATATATATATTTTTTGCTAAACAGCATACGTTTCTTATTAAGGTGAAAACATCAGGCTTTCCTGGGGATACAAAGAAACATATCTTTGGAGTCTCCATCTTTTTTTGCTAAACAGCTTACGTTTCTTATTAAGGTGAAAACATCAGGCTTTTCTGGGGATACAAAGAAACATATCTTTGGAGTCTCCATCTTTTTTTTTTTTGCTAAACAGCTTACGTTTCTTATTAAGGTGAAAACATCAGGCTTTTCTGGGGATACAAAGAAACATATCTTTGGAGTCTCCATCTTTTTTTTTTGCTAAACAGCTTACGTTTCTTATTAAGGTGAAACATCAGACTTTTCTGGGGATACGAAGAAACATATCTTTGGAGTCTCCATCTTTTTTTTTTTTTTGCTAAACAGCTTACTTTTCTTATTAAGGTGAAACATCAGACTTTTCTGGGGATACAAAGAAACTCATCTCTGGAAGAATGATGTTTTTTACCTTAATATTGCCACGTGGAAAATTAGGGAAGTCAAAAAAATTTCAGGAGGGGACAACAATTTATTTCAGGGAAGGACAAAACTATGAATTGTAAACAAAAGATAAGCCACAAGGGAAATTTACAGAGTCGCAAGATATAAACATAAAAATGACCACTCTGTTAATAAAAAATAATAAAATTAATAAATACTTTGTTACAATATTGATACAAGGGATTATTTTGTTTAACTGTTGGCCTTGTTTCTGTAATACTTTCTTTCTATCTTGTGTACTTACTTAATTTCTTGAAAACTCTCCTCAAGTTCTTGTCTTTCAAATAGACTGAATGTTTGTTGTGTCTTGTTTTGAACTCTTGTCATCCCAGCCATTGCTGGTTTCTAAATTGTCATAGTTGGTGCCATAAAAAAACAGTCTTTTGTTACATCAAAGATCTCTTTATTGGGATCAACATTGCTCTAGCTGATTAGATAAGTGGGAGTCAGTGGAAGGATGGTCTAAACTGTTGGTTTTCGACCGCTACGATCTGGGTTCAATTTCAGCATTAGGCAATTTTTTTCTGTTTAAAAAAAAAAAAGCTCCAATATCCCCCAATTCTTGCAAAAGTCCAACCCCACCAGCGAGTGCAAGTAACCAAACAGGGCTCTGGCACATTTGTAAGTGCAAAGTCAAACTGCTTTTAACATGTGTTGACATGTGGGGCACTTACAGTAAAAGCAGTTGTCTTCTTCTACCCACCATTATTATCTTGACCTGTACCACATGTACTAGGGATAAGCAAAATATATATATACAGTAAAACCCCGCTAATACAAACCCTGGATATAACGAACCTTCCCTTATAACGAACCCACGCCGATTCCCAATTCCATTCCATTGAAAATACCATCGTTATAACGAACTTTGCGATTTTTAGAATAACGAACTACCCCTATAACGAACCTATTTTCGGTCCCAAAATAATAAAATCTATTTAAAATACTATGCTTATAACGAACTTAGAATTGTAATTAAAAAAAAAATTAAAACAACCAAATTTTGAGCATGTTTCAGTTCGCGATTTCAAAACAATAAATTTAGCGGCATTGTTTGTTTTGAATTTTGCACTTTATTTTTGCTGTATGTTGTATAAATTTTAACACATTATACTTTTTATTAAATAGAATATATTTTCATCCATTAAATTTGAAATATAAAAATACAAATGGCTTCCAAAATGAAGAAAACAAAGGCATTTTAAAAACAAAAGCGTTATTTCTTTAAAAAAAAAAAAGGCCATTTTCAGAACTTTTCAAAGTGAAACAACACAGGCAAAATGTTAAGAACATATTAAAATAAGATGATATAACTTTTCTATTATAAAAGATAAAATATAAAGCTATTAAAAATTGTTACAAAGAGGAATCAACCTCAACTTTTGCCGCGATCGCGATCGTACGTTTTAGGGCTAAAAAAAAAAATCCAAATAAATTGTCCCGTGACCAAACAAAAACTATTTTTATGCCATTAACTATGGTGATTTTAAAGTCAGCAATGTTTTGCATGACAGGTTTAAAAAAAAAAACGAAATCTAGACCAAGAAGAATATGTGGGAAAATGAAATGGAAGAAAACACCAACTTTATTTGAATGGTGCAATACTTGAAGAATGCTTTGAAGCAACAAGGTGTTAGAGCCATTTTTCCAAGTAAACAATGTATTATATAATGTGATAATGATGTTTTCAAATCATTTTATATCTTTGAATATATATTTAATAAAACTTTGCCTAGGATTTGTCTTGATTTTTAAGTTAGACATAGAGGTACATGTATGTTAATGATAAGAAGAACCTATCATCTAATGATTTCTATTATTATTCAGTATTAATGTAAGGAAATTGGTCAATTAAGGGAATTAAAACAAAGTGACCACTATTAAGAGGAAGCTTCTTCCAGTGTGTATGGCTGTCCTTTAATTATACGGCCAAAAAATTTTGAAAAGTAAAAAAAATGGCCAAACCGTGGCTATAGTGAACCGTGGCTATAGTGAACCAAAAGCTCTGTCCCATTGGGGTTCACTATAGAGGGGTTTTACTGTATATATTTTTAAAAGCACTTTTTGATTGCAATTCTACTTAATTTTGAAGCCATTTGCATTTTTTTTTTTTTAACCTTTTAAATTTGATGAATGTAAAGATACTCTTAATTATTGATCTTTTTAATTTATTACAATGCAAAAATTACATGTGACAAAAATTTATTGTAAATTTCTTCTTCTTTCTTATCTCCACTCAACAATCATATCAGATTATCAAACTTGTAGAGATTTAGATGGTGTCTACTGGCATCAATGGATGAGCCAATACAGTCAAATGATGTGGTTTGGGTTGCGGGTAAAGAAATGTAAGAATGTTTTTTTTTTTTTTTGTTTATCCCTAGTACACATGATACATGCCATGATAATCATGGTGGGTAGAGGTAGGCGACTGCTTTTTACTGTAAGTGCACACATGTGAAAAGCAGTTCGACTTTGCACTTACAAATGTGCCAAAGCCCCATTTGGTTACTTGCACTCGCTGGTTGGGTTCGACTTTTGCAAGAGTCAGGGGCCATTGGAGCACTTTTTTTTTTAATCAGAAAAAAAGTGCCCAATGTGGGAATTGAACCAGAGTCATAGCGGTCAAAAACCAACTGTTTAGACCATCCTTCCTGCGACCCCCGGATTATATATATATTGACTATACCGAATGAAGGAAGATTTGCAAAATTTCTTTTTAATTTTTAAAATGGGCAAATTTCACCTTTAAGTTATAAATATGGGATTATTAAAGTCTAATAAATGTGTTAGAAAGACAAAAAAAAAATCTATTTATTTGTATATTATATTCATTAATTAGTATAGCATGATAAGGCACAATTTGGATTATAGATTATAAACACAAGCTAATAAGACCAAATCCAAATGAATAAATAGTGTGGGACGTTTCCGTAACAGTGTTGTTACTGAAACATCACACACTATTTTTTTGGATTTGGTCTTATTATCTTGTATGAGTATAGCATGTGGGGGTCGGTGGAAGGCTGGTTAAACCGTTTGGTTTTCGACCACAAGGACCCGGGTTCGATTCCCGCATTGGACACTTTTTTCTGTTTAAAAAAAAAAATGCTCCAATGGCCCCCAATTCTTGCAAAAGTCCAACCCCACCAGCGAGTGCAAGTAACCAAACCGGGCTCTGGCATTTGTAAGTGCAAAGTCGAACTGCTTTTCACATGTGTAGACATGTGGTGCGCTTACAGTAAAAAAAAAAAGCAGTCGCTAACTACCCACCATGATTATCATGGCCTGTACCACGTGTACTAGGGATAAGCAAAAAAAAAAAAAGTATAGCATGTTATATCATTGTTTAACACTTGGTAAATGGTTTTAGTAAACAATTGCTATATGCCATTATACATTGAAAATAAACTTAATATTTAAAATAAAATATTCTCATATAACTTTGATTTTCTGAATGGCATGTCTTTTGCATCTTCTTGGCATATCTCCTAAAAGAAAATCAGTTAAAATACCGAAGGATATCAATAAAGTATTAGATTCAACTTATCATTAAAGAATTTCATTGCACAATACAGGCGTCGTACTGTATCAATAGTGATGGTAAAATGTGTGGGAAGTATCGGTGACAGCATTGTTACCATCATCAGACAAAAGTGTACTGAATGATTATATATTAGAAATACAAGGTAAAATAATACCAAATAAATAGTGTGTGGATTCATTACTTTTGTCTGATGATGGAAACAGCACTGTTGCTGAACCTTCACACAGGTGTGTTCAAAAAGTATCGCGACTTTTGAATTTTCGCGGGTTACGTATATTCGAATTTCATCTTTTTGTGGCTTTTATGTTGGTACTCATGTCTCTCACTTATGCCGACAAGCTCGGCCATTTTGAATGTTCACTTAATTGTTGACAGCTGCTTTGCTTGCAGGTGTTTTGGATCGTCTTCAATTTTTACCTATTAAAAAAAATGGATCAAAGAACCTGTATCAAATTTTGTGTGAAAAACGAAATTAAGTGCGCGGATGCATTCCGAATGTTGACTGTGGCATACAGAGAAGCTACCTTGGACCGAAGCAACATTTATCGGTGGTACAAAATGTTCTCAGAAGGCTGAGAAGATGTGAACGACGAAGAGCATGCCGGACGCCCGAGCACTTCAACAACAGACGAAAAAATTAATGAAGTGGAGAAAATGATATTGGCCAATCGTCAAATCACCGTTAGAGAAGTTGCTGAGGACCTAAACATATCGATTGGCTCGTGCCATTCGATTTTTATCAATGATTTGAGCATGAGACGGGTTACCGTGAAATTCGTACCAAAATTGCTCAATTGCGACCAAAAACAGCATCGCATTAACATTGTTAATGAGATGTTGGACTCTGTCCGCGATGACCCAAATTTGCTCCAGAGGGTCTTAACTGGTGACGAAGCGTGGGTTTATGGTTATGACTGGAAACCAAAGCTCAATCATCTCAATGGAAGCTGCCGCACGAACCAAGACCGAAAAAAGCGCGCCAAGTTCGGTCGAATGTGAAAGTTTTGCTGACAGTTTTCTTCGATTGCAGGGGCGTGGTGCATCATGAGTTCTTGCCACAGGGTAGAACGGTCAATAAGGAATATTACCTGAAAGTTATGCGCAATTTGCGCGAAGCAATCCGCCAGAAACGCCCGGATTTGTGGAAGAACAAAAATTGGCTTTTGCACCACGATAACGCCCCTGCTCATACATCGTTGCTTGTGCGCGACTTTTTGGGCAAAAACAAAACACTAATGATGCCGCAGCCACCGTATTCCCCAGAACTGGCCCCCTGTGACTTTTTCTTGTTCCCTAAACTGAAGAGGCCCATGAAAGGACGACGTTACGCTACGCTTGAAGAGATAAAGACGGCATCGAAGGAGCTGAAAAAGATTTTTTTTTTAAATGATTTTTTGAAGTGCTTCGAAGATTGGAAAAACCGTTAGCACAAGTGTATAATATCTCATGGGGATTACTTTGAAGGGGACAAAATAGGTATTCATGAATAAATGAATAATTTTTGAAAAAAACACAAAAGTCGCGATACTTTTTGAACACACCTTGTATTTATTTATTTATTTGTATTTGGTTTTATTACCTTGTGTCTCTAATCTCTAATCCAAATTGGGCCTTTCATCATTAAATAAATGCTATGTATGTAGGAGATCCTAGAGCAGGTGACTGTGAGAAACCTGGACACCGGAGAGCTGATCCCTCTGAGCCAGGCTGAGGACCGACTGCCACAGGGCATCAACCCTCTCTCCCTGCACATCATGAGGCTCACCTCGGAGTATGTCAGGTGGGTGGCTTCACTGACCCAGTACAGTAAAACCCTGATATAGCAAACCTCGGGGTATGTCAGGTGGGTGGCTTCACTGACCCAGTACAGTAAAACCCTGATATAGCAAACCTCGGAGTATGTCAGGTGGGTGGCTTCACTGACCCAGTACAGTAAAACCCTGATATAGCAAACCTCGGGGTCGGTCAGGTGGGTGGATTCACTGACCCAGTACAGTAAAACCCTGATATACCAAACCTCGGGACCTGTCAGGTGGGTGGCTTCACTGAGCCAGTAAAACCCTGATATAGCAAACCTCGGGGTATGTCAGGTGGGTGACTTCACTGACCCAGTACAGTAAAACCCTGATATAGCAAACCTCGGGGTATGTCAGATGGGTGACTTCACTGACCCAGTAAAACCCTGATATAGCAAACCTCGGGATATGTCAGGTGGGTGACTTCACTGACCCCAGTAAAACCCTGATATAGCAAACCTCGGGGTATGTCAGATGGGTGACTTCACTGACCCAGTAAAACCCTGATATAGCAAACCTCGAGGTATGTCAGATGGGTGACTTCACTGACCCAGTAAAACCCTGATATAGCAAACCTCGGGGTATGTCAGGTGGGTGACTTCACTGACCCAGTACAGTAAAACCCTAATATAGCAAACCTCGGGGTATGTCAGGTGGGTGACTTCACTGACCCAGTACAGTAAAACCCTGATATAGCAAACCTCGGGGTATGTCAGATGGGTGACTTCACTGACCCAGTAAAACCCTGATATAGCAAACCTCGGGGTATGTCAGGTGGGTGACTTCACTGACCCAGTACAGTAAAACCCTGATATAGCAAACCTTGGGGTATGTCAGATGGGTGACTTCACCGACCCAGTAAAACCCTGATATAGCAAACCTCGGGATATGTCAGGTGGGTGACTTCACTGACCCCAGTACAGTAAAACCCTGATATAGCAAACCTCGGGATATGTCAGGTGGGTGACTTCACTGACCCAGTACAGTAAAACCCTGATATAGCAAACCTCAGGGTATGTCAGGTGGGTGACTTCACTGACCCCAGTACAGTAAAACCCTGATATAGCAAACCTCGGGATATGTCAGGTGGGTGACTTCACTGACCCAGTACAGTAAAACCCTGATATAGCAAACCTCGGGGTCGGTCAGGTGGGTGGATTCACTGACCCAGTACAGTAAAACCCTGATATAGCAAACCTCGGGGTATGTCAGGTGGGTGGATTCACTGACCCCAGTACAGTAAAACCCTGATATAGCAAACCTCGGGATATGTCAGGTGGGTGACTTCACTGACCCAGTACAGTAAAACCCTGATATCGCAAACCTCGGGGTATGTCAGGTGGGTGGCTTCACTGACCCCAGTACAGTAAAACCCTGATATAGCAAACCTCGGGATATGTCAGATGGGTGACTTCACCGACCCAGTAAAACCCTGATATAGCAAACCTCAGGGTATGTCAGGTGGGTGACTTCACTGACCCCAGTACAGTAAAACCCTGATATAGCAAACCTCCGGATATGTCAGGTGGGTGACTTCACTGACCCAGTACAGTAAAACCCTGATATAGCAAACCTCGGGGTCGGTCAAGTGGGTGGATTCACTGACCCAGTACAGTAAAACCCTGATATAGCAAACCTTGGGGTATGTCAGGTGGGTGGATTCACTGACCCCAGTACAGTAAAACCCTGATATAGCAAACCTCGGGATATGTCAGGTGGGTGACTTCACTGACCCAGTACAGTAAAACCCTGATATAGCAAACCTTGGGGTATGTCAGGTGGGTGGCTTCACTGACCCAGTAAAACCCTGATATCGCAAACCTCGGGGTATGTCAGGTGGGTGGCTTCACTGACCCCAGTACAGTAAAACCCTGATATAGCAAACCTCGGGACCTGTCAGGTGGGTGGCTTCACTGAGCCAGTAAAACCCTGATATAGCAAACCTCGGGGTATGTCAGGTGGGTGACTTCACTGACCCAGTACAGTAAAACCCTGATATAGCAAACCTCGGGGTATGTCAGATGGGTGACTTCACTGACCCAGTAAAACCCTGATATAGCAAACCTCGGGATATGTCAGGTGGGTGGCTTCACTGACCCAGTAAAACCCTGATATCGCAAACCTCGGGGTATGTCAGGTGGGTGACTTCACTGACCCAGTACAGTAAAACCCTGATATAGCAAACCTCGGGGTCGGTCAGGTGGGTGGATTCACTGACCCAGTACAGTAAAACCCTGATATAGCAAACCTCGGGGTATGTCAAGTGGGTGGATTCACTGACCCCAGTACAGTAAAACCCTGATATAGCAAACCTCGGGATATGTCAGGTGGGTGACTTCACTGACCCAGTACAGTAAAACCCTGATATCGCAAACCTCGGGGTATGTCAGGTGGGTGGCTTCACTGACCCCAGTACAGTAAAACCCTGATATAGCAAACCTCGGGATATATCAGATGGGTGACTTCACCGACCCAGTAAAACCCTGATATAGCAAACCTCGGGATATGTCAGGTGGGTGACTTCACTGACCCAGTACAGTAAAACCCTGATATAGCAAACCTCGGGATATGTCAGGTGGGTGGCTTCACTGACCCAGTACAGTAAAACCCTGATATAGCAAACCTCGGGATATGTCAGGTGGGTGACTTCACTGACCCCAGTACAGTAAAACCCTGATATAGCAAACCTCGGGATATGTCAGGTGGGTGGCTTCACTGACCCAGTACAGTAAAACCCTGATATAGCAAACCTTGGGGTATGTCAGGTGGGTGGCTTCACTGAGCCAGTACAGTAAAACCCTGATATAGCAAACCTTGGGGTATGTCAGATGGGTGACTTCACCGACCCAGTAAAACCCTGATATAGCAAACATCGGGATATGTCAGGTGGGTGACTTCACTGACCCCAGTACAGTAAAACCCTGATATATCAAACCTCGGGATATGTCAGGTGGGTGACTTCACTGACCCAGTTCAGTAAAACCCTGATATAGCAAACCTTGGGGTATGTCAGATGGGTGGCTTCACTGACCCAGTACAGTAAAACCCTGATATAGCAAACCTCAGGGTATGTCAGGTGGGTGACTTCACTGACCCCAGTACAGTAAAACCCTGATATAGCAAACCTCGGGATATGTCAGGTGGGTGACTTCACTGACCCAGTACAGTAAAACCCTGATATAGCAAACCTCAGGGTATGTCAGGTGGGTGACTTCACTGACCCCAGTACAGTAAAACCCTGATATAGCAAACCTCGGGATATGTCAGGTGGGTGACTTCACTGACCCAGTACAGTAAAACCCTGATATAGCAAACCTCGGGGTCGGTCAAGTGGGTGGATTCACTGACCCAGTACAGTAAAACCCTGATATAGCAAACCTTGGGGTATGTCAGGTGGGTGGATTCACTGACCCCAGTACAGTAAAACCCTGATATAGCAAACCTTGGGGTATGTCAGGTGGGTGGCTTCACTGACCCAGTAAAACCCTGATATCGCAAACCTCGGGGTATGTCAGGTGGGTGGCTTCACTGACCCCAGTACAGTAAAACCCTGATATAGCAAACCTCGGGACCTGTCAGGTGGGTGGCTTCACTGAGCCAGTAAAACCCTGATATAGCAAACCTCGGGGTATGTCAGGTGGGTGACTTCACTGACCCAGTACAGTAAAACCCTGATATAGCAAACCTCGGGGTATGTCAGATGGGTGACTTCACTGACCCAGTAAAACCCTGATATAGCAAACCTCGGGATATGTCAGGTGGGTGGCTTCACTGACCCAGTAAAACCCTGATATCGCAAACCTCGGGGTATGTCAGGTGGGTGGCTTCACTGACCCCAGTACAGTAAAACCCTGATATAGCAAACCTCGGGACCTGTCAGGTGGGTGGCTTCACTGAGCCAGTAAAACCCTGATATAGCAAACCTCGGGGTATGTCAGGTGGGTGACTTCACTGACCCAGTACAGTAAAACCCTGATATAGCAAACCTCGGGGTATGTCAGATGGGTGACTTCACTGACCCAGTAAAACCCTGATATAGCAAACCTCGAGGTATGTCAGATGGGTGACTTCACTGACCCAGTAAAACCCTGATATAGCAAACCTCGGGGTATGTCAGGTGGGTGACTTCACTGACCCAGTACAGTAAAACCCTGATATAGCAAACCTCGGGGTATGTCAGATGGGTGACTTCACTGACCCAGTAAAACCCTGATATAGCAAACCTCGAGGTATGTCAGATGGGTGACTTCACTGACCCAGTAAAACCCTGATATAGCAAACCTCGGGGTATGTCAGGTGGGTGACTTCACTGACCCAGTACAGTAAAACCCTGATATCGCAAACCTCGGGGTATGTCAGGTGGGTGGCTTCACTGACCCCAGTACAGTAAAACCCTGATATAGCAAACCTCGGGATATGTCAGATGGGTGACTTCACCGACCCAGTAAAACCCTGATATAGCAAACCTCAGGGTATGTCAGGTGGGTGACTTCACTGACCCCAGTACAGTAAAACCCTGATATAGCAAACCTCCGGATATGTCAGGTGGGTGACTTCACTGACCCAGTACAGTAAAACCCTGATATAGCAAACCTCGGGGTCGGTCAAGTGGGTGGATTCACTGACCCAGTACAGTAAAACCCTGATATAGCAAACCTTGGGGTATGTCAGGTGGGTGGATTCACTGACCCCAGTACAGTAAAACCCTGATATAGCAAACCTCGGGATATGTCAGGTGGGTGACTTCACTGACCCAGTACAGTAAAACCCTGATATAGCAAACCTTGGGGTATGTCAGGTGGGTGGCTTCACTGACCCAGTAAAACCCTGATATCGCAAACCTCGGGGTATGTCAGGTGGGTGGCTTCACTGACCCCAGTACAGTAAAACCCTGATATAGCAAACCTCGGGACCTGTCAGGTGGGTGGCTTCACTGAGCCAGTAAAACCCTGATATAGCAAACCTCGGGGTATGTCAGGTGGGTGACTTCACTGACCCAGTACAGTAAAACCCTGATATAGCAAACCTCGGGGTATGTCAGATGGGTGACTTCACTGACCCAGTAAAACCCTGATATAGCAAACCTCGGGATATGTCAGGTGGGTGGCTTCACTGACCCAGTAAAACCCTGATATCGCAAACCTCGGGGTATGTCAGGTGGGTGACTTCACTGACCCAGTACAGTAAAACCCTGATATAGCAAACCTCGGGGTCGGTCAGGTGGGTGGATTCACTGACCCAGTACAGTAAAACCCTGATATAGCAAACCTCGGGGTATGTCAGGTGGGTGGATTCACTGACCCCAGTACAGTAAAACCCTGATATAGCAAACCTCAGGATATGTCAGGTGGGTGACTTCACTGACCCAGTACAGTAAAACCCTGATATAGCAAACCTCGGGATATGTCAGGTGGGTGACTTCACTGACCCAGTACAGTAAAACCCTGATATAGCAAACCTCGGGGTCGGTCAGGTGGGTGGATTCACTGACCCAGTACAGTAAAACCCTGATATAGCAAACCTCGGGGTATGTCAGGTGGGTGGATTCACTGACCCCAGTACAGTAAAACCCTGATATAGCAAACCTCGGGATATGTCAGGTGGGTGACTTCACTGACCCAGTACAGTAAAACCCTGATATCGCAAACCTCGGGGTATGTCAGGTGGGTGGCTTCACTGACCCCAGTACAGTAAAACCCTGATATAGCAAACCTCGGGATATATCAGATGGGTGACTTCACCGACCCAGTAAAACCCTGATATAGCAAACCTCGGGATATGTCAGGTGGGTGACTTCACTGACCCAGTACAGTAAAACCCTGATATAGCAAACCTCGGGATATGTCAGGTGGGTGGCTTCACTGACCCAGTACAGTAAAACCCTGATATAGCAAACCTCGGGATATGTCAGGTGGGTGACTTCACTGACCCCAGTACAGTAAAACCCTGATATAGCAAACCTCGGGATATGTCAGGTGGGTGGCTTCACTGACCCAGTACAGTAAAACCCTGATATAGCAAACCTTGGGGTATGTCAGGTGGGTGGCTTCACTGAGCCAGTACAGTAAAACCCTGATATAGCAAACCTTGGGGTATGTCAGATGGGTGACTTCACCGACCCAGTAAAACCCTGATATAGCAAACATCGGGATATGTCAGGTGGGTGACTTCACTGACCCCAGTACAGTAAAACCCTGATATAGCAAACCTCGGGATATGTCAGGTGGGTGACTTCACTGACCCAGTTCAGTAAAACCCTGATATAGCAAACCTTGGGGTATGTCAGATGGGTGGCTTCACTGACCCAGTACAGTAAAACCCTGATATAGCAAACCTCAGGGTATGTCAGGTGGGTGACTTCACTGACCCCAGTACAGTAAAACCCTGATATAGCAAACCTCGGGATATGTCAGGTGGGTGACTTCACTGACCCAGTACAGTAAAACCCTGATATAGCAAACCTCAGGGTATGTCAGGTGGGTGACTTCACTGACCCCAGTACAGTAAAACCCTGATATAGCAAACCTCGGGATATGTCAGGTGGGTGACTTCACTGACCCAGTACAGTAAAACCCTGATATAGCAAACCTCGGGGTCGGTCAAGTGGGTGGATTCACTGACCCAGTACAGTAAAACCCTGATATAGCAAACCTTGGGGTATGTCAGGTGGGTGGATTCACTGACCCCAGTACAGTAAAACCCTGATATAGCAAACCTTGGGGTATGTCAGGTGGGTGGCTTCACTGACCCAGTAAAACCCTGATATCGCAAACCTCGGGGTATGTCAGGTGGGTGGCTTCACTGACCCCAGTACAGTAAAACCCTGATATAGCAAACCTCGGGACCTGTCAGGTGGGTGGCTTCACTGAGCCAGTAAAACCCTGATATAGCAAACCTCGGGGTATGTCAGGTGGGTGACTTCACTGACCCAGTACAGTAAAACCCTGATATAGCAAACCTCGGGGTATGTCAGATGGGTGACTTCACTGACCCAGTAAAACCCTGATATAGCAAACCTCGGGATATGTCAGGTGGGTGGCTTCACTGACCCAGTAAAACCCTGATATCGCAAACCTCGGGGTATGTCAGGTGGGTGGCTTCACTGACCCCAGTACAGTAAAACCCTGATATAGCAAACCTCGGGACCTGTCAGGTGGGTGGCTTCACTGAGCCAGTAAAACCCTGATATAGCAAACCTCGGGGTATGTCAGGTGGGTGACTTCACTGACCCAGTACAGTAAAACCCTGATATAGCAAACCTCGGGGTATGTCAGATGGGTGACTTCACTGACCCAGTAAAACCCTGATATAGCAAACCTCGAGGTATGTCAGATGGGTGACTTCACTGACCCAGTAAAACCCTGATATAGCAAACCTCGGGGTATGTCAGGTGGGTGACTTCACTGACCCAGTACAGTAAAACCCTGATATAGCAAACCTCGGGGTATGTCAGATGGGTGACTTCACTGACCCAGTAAAACCCTGATATAGCAAACCTCGAGGTATGTCAGATGGGTGACTTCACTGACCCAGTAAAACCCTGATATAGCAAACCTCGGGGTATGTCAGGTGGGTGACTTCACTGACCCAGTACAGTAAAACCCTGATATAGCAAACCTTGGGGTATGTCAGATGGGTGACTTCACCGACCCAGTAAAACCCTGATATAGCAAACCTCGGGATATGTCAGGTGGGTGACTTCACTGACCCAGTACAGTAAAACCCTGATATAGCAAACCTCAGGGTATGTCAGGTGGGTGACTTCACTGACCCCAGTACAGTAAAACCCTGATATAGCAAACCTCGGGATATGTCAGGTGGGTGACTTCACTGACCCAGTACAGTAAAACCCTGATATAGCAAACCTCGGGGTCGGTCAGGTGGGTGGATTCACTGACCCAGTACAGTAAAACCCTGATATAGCAAACCTCGGGGTATGTCAGGTGGGTGGCTTCACTGACCCAGTACAGTAAAACCCTGATATCGCAAACCTTGGGGTATGTCAGGTGGGTGGATTCACTGACCCCAGTACAGTAAAACCCTGATATAGCAAACCTCGGGATATGTCAGGTGGGTGACTTCACTGACCCAGTACAGTAAAACCCTGATATAGCAAACCTTGGGGTATGTCAGGTGGGTGGATTCACTGACCCCAGTACAGTAAAACCCTGATATCGCAAACCTCGGGGTATGTCAGGTGGGTGGCTTCACTCACCCAGTACAGTAAAACCCTGATATAGCAAACCTAGGGGTATGTCAGGTGGGTGGATTCACTGACCCCAGTACAGTAAAACCCTGATATAGCAAACCTCGGGATAGGTCAGGTGGGTGACTTCACTGACCCAGTACAGTAAAACCCTGATATCGCAAACCTCGGGGTATGTCAGGTGGGTGGCTTCACTCACCCAGTACAGTAAAACCCTGATATAGCAAACCTTGGGGTATGTCAGGTGGGTGGATTCACTGACCCCAGTACAGTAAAACCCTGATATCGCAAACCTCGGGGTATGTCAGGTGGGTGGCTTCACTCACCCAGTACAGTAAAACCCTGATATAGCAAACCTTGGGGTATGTCAGGTGGGTGGATTCACTGACCCCAGTACAGTAAAACCCTGATATAGCAAACCTCGGGCTATGTCAGGTGGGTGACTTCACTGACCCAGTACAGTAAAACCCTGATATCGCAAACCTCGGGGTATGTCAGGTGGGTGGCTTCACTGACCCCAGTACAGTAAAACCCTGATATAGCAAACCTCGGGATATGTCAGATGGGTGACTTCACCGACCCAGTAAAACCCTGATATAGCAAACCTCGGGATATGTCAGGTGGGTGACTTCACTGACCCAGTAAAACCCTGATATAGCAAACCTCGGGATATGTCAGGTGGGTGGCTTCACTGACCCAGTACAGTAAAACCCTGATATAGCAAACCTTGGGGTATGTCAGATGGGTGACTTCACCGACCCAGTAAAACCCTGATATAGCAAACCTCGGGATATGTCAGGTGGGTGACTTCACTGACCCCAGTACAGTAAAACCCTGATATAGCAAACCTCGGGATATGTCAGGTGGGTGGCTTCACTGACCCAGTACAGTAAAACCCTGATATAGCAAACCTTGGGGTATGTCAGGTGGGTGGCTTCACTGAGCCAGTACAGTAAAACCCTGATATAGCAAACCTTGGGGTATGTCAGATGGGTGACTTCACCGACCCAGTAAAACCCTGATATAGCAAACCTCGGGATATGTCAGGTGGGTGACTTCACTGACCCCAGTACAGTAAAACCCTGATATAGCAAACCTCGGGATATGTCAGGTGGGTGACTTTACTGACCCAGTACAGTAAAACCCTGATATAGCAAACCTCAGGGTATGTCAGGTGGGTGACTTCAGTGACCCCAGTACAGTAAAACCCTGATATAGCAAACCTCGGGTTATGTCAGGTGGGTGACTTCACTGACCCAGTACAGTAAAACCCTGATATAGCAAACCTCGGGGTCGGTCAAGTGGGTGGATTCACTGACCCAGTACAGTAAAACCCTGATATAGCAAACCTCGGGGTATGTCAGGTGGGTGGCTTCACTAACCCCAGTACAGTAAAACCCTGATATAGCAAACCTCGGGATATGTCAGGTGGGTGGCTTCACTAACCCCAGTACAGTAAAACCCTGATATAGCAAACCTTGGGGTATGTCAGGTGGGTGGCTTCACTGATCCCAGTACAGTAAAACCCTGATATAGCAAACCTCGGGATATGTCAGGTGGGTGACTTCACTGACCCCAGTACAGTAAAACCCTGATATAGCAAACCTTGGGGTATGTCAGGTGGGTGGCTTCACTAACCCCAGTACAGTAAAACCCTGATATAGCAAACCTTGGGGTATGTCAGGTGGGTGACTTCACCGACCCAGTACAGTAAAACCCTGATATAGCAAACCTTGGGGTATGTCAGGTGGGTGGCTTCACTGACCCCAGTACAGTAAAACCCTGATATAGCAAACCTCGGGATATGTCAGGTGGGTGACTCCACTGACCCAGTACAGTAAAACCCTGATATAGCAAACCTCGGGGTATGTCAGGTGGGTGGCTTCACTGACCCAGTACAGTAAAACCCTGATATAGCAAACCTCGGGATATGTCAGGTGGGTGGCTTCACTAACCCCAGTACAGTAAAACCCTGATATAGCAAACCTTGGGGTATGTCAGGTGGGTGGCTTCACTAACCCCAGTACAGTAAAACCCTGATATAGCAAACCTTGGGGTATGTCAGGTGGGTGGCTTCACTAACCCCAGTACAGTAAAACCCTGATATAGCAAACCTTGGGGTATGTCAGGTGGGTGACTCCACTCACCCAGTACAGTAAAACCCTGATATAGCAAACCTCGGGATATGTCAGGTGGGTGGCTTCACTAACCCCAGTACAGTAAAACCCTGATATAGCAAACCTTGGGGTATGTCAGGTGGGTGGCTTCACTAACCCCAGTACAGTAAAACCCTGATATAGCAAACCTTGGGGTATGTCAGGTGGGTGGCTTCACTAACCCCAGTACAGTAAAACCCTGATATAGCAAACCTTGGGGTATGTCAGGTGGGTGGCTTCACTAACCCCAGTACAGTAAAACCCTGATATAGCAAACCTTGGGGTATGTCAGGTGGGTGGCTTCACTAACCCCAGTACAGTAAAACCCTGATATAGCAAACCTTGGGGTATGTCAGGTGGGTGGCTTCACTGACCCCAGTACAGTAAAACCCTGATATAGCAAACCTTGGGGTATGTCAGGTGGGTGACTTCACCGACCCAGTACAGTAAAACCCTGATATAGCAAACCTTGGGGTATGTCAGGTGGGTGGCTTCACTGACCCCAGTACAGTAAAACCCTGATATAGCAAACCTCGGGATATGTCAGGTGGGTGACTCCACTGACCCAGTACAGTAAAACCCTGATATAGCAAACCTTGGGGTATGTCAGGTGGGTGACTTCACCGACCCAGTACAGTAAAACCCTGATATAGCAAACCTTGGGGTATGTCAGGTGGGTGGCTTCACTGACCCCAGTACAGTAAAACCCTGATATAGCAAACCTCGGGATATGTCAGGTGGGTGGCTTCACTGACCCAGTACAGTAAAACCCTGATATAGCAAACCTTGGGGTATGTCAGGTGGGTGACTTCACTGACCCAGTACAGTAAAACCCTGATATAGCAAACCTCGGGATATGTCAGGTGGGTGACTTCACTGACCCAATACAGTAAAACCCTGATATAGCAAACCTCGGGATATGTCAGGTGGGTGACTTCACTGACCCCAGTACAGTAAAACCCTGATATAGCAAACCTTGGGGTATGTCAGGTGGGTGGCTTCACTGACCCCAGTACAGTAAAACCCTGATATAGCAAACCTCGGGATATGTCAGGTGGGTGACTTCACTGACCCCAGTACAGTAAAACCCTGATATAGCAAACCTCGGGATATGTCAGGTGGGTGACTTCACTGACCCCAGTACAGTAAAACCCTGATATAGCAAACCTAGGGGTATGTCAGGTGGGTGGCTTCACTGACCCCAGTACAGTAAAACCCTGATATAGCAAACCTCGGGATATGTCAGGTGGGTGACTTCACTGACCCCAGTACAGTAAAACCCTGATATAGCAAACCTTGGGGTATGTCAGGTGGGTGGCTTCACTGACCCCAGTACAGTAAAACCCTCTCTTCTTTCTTATCTCCACTCAATCATATTAGGGTATCAAGCTTGTTTGACAACCATCATGACTGTGTGAAGTAGAATGCGTCTGCCTTTGTCATTAAGACTGGGAGCACTACTCAGTGGCAGGCCGACTTAGCTCCAAAAGAAATGGCCGCCTCTGACATGAGGAACAGACGCTATGTGCAGCCGCTCCTAACATGGAGTACAAACGCTGCTCATCCTGTATCCCTGGATTAGGAGCCCTAACAGGGTACTATCAGCCGGGCCAGCTGAACCCAGGTTTTTTAGTGAGCTTGTTACTGCTCCCCCTCCTCCTTTTTCATCTGGGCTTGGGACCGGCAAAGGCGGAGTTAGTAAAACCCTGATATAGCAAACCTAGGGGTATGTCAGATGGGTGACTTCACTGACCCAGTAAAACCTTGATATAGCAAACCTCAGGATATGTCAGGTGGGTGACTTCACTGATCCCAGTACAGTAAAACCCTGATATAGCAAACCTCGGGGTATGTCAGGTGGGTGACTTCACTGACCCCAGTACAGTAAAACCCTGATATAGCAAACCTTGGGGTATGTCAGGTGTGTGGCTTCACTGACCCCAGTACAGTAAAACCCTGATATAGCAAACCTTGGGGTATGTCAGATGGGTGACTTCACTGACCCAGTAAAACCCTGATATAGCAAACCTCGGGATATGTCAGGTGGGTGACTTCACTGACCCCAGTACAGTAAAACCCTGATATAGCAAACCTCGGGGTATGTCAGGTGGGTGGCTTCACTAACCCCAGTACAGTAAAACCCTGATATAGCAAACCTTGGGGTATGTCAGGTGGGTGGCTTCACTAACCCCAGTACAATAAAACCCTGATATAGCAAACCTTAGGGTATGTCAGGTGGGTGGCTTCACTAACCCCAGTACAGTAAAACCCTGATATAGCAAACCTTGGGGTATGTCAGGTGGGTGGCTTCACTGACCCCAGTACAGTAAAACCCTGATATAGCAAACCTTGGGGTATGTCAGGTGGGTGGCTTCACTGACCCAGTAAAACCCTGATATAGCAAACCTCGGGGTATGTCAGGTGGGTGACTCCACTCACCCAGTACAGTAAAACCCTGATATAGCAAACCTTGGGGTATGTCAGGTGGGTGGCTTCACTGACCCAGTACAGTAAAACCCTGATATAGCAAACCTCGGGATATGTCAGGTGGGTGACTTCACTGACCCCAGTACAGTAAAACCCTGATATAGCAAACCTTGGGGTATGTCAGGTGGGTGGCTTCACTGACCCCAGTACAGTAAAACCCTGATATAGCAAACCTCGGGATATGTCAGGTGGGTGACTTCACTGACCCCAGTACAGTAAAACCCTGATATAGCAAACCTCGGGATATGTCAGGTGGGTGACTTCACTGACCCCAGTACAGTAAAACCCTGATATAGCAAACCTTGGGGTATGTCAGGTGGGTGACTTCACTGACCCAGTACAGTAAAACCCTGATATAGCAAACCTTGGGGTATGTCAGGTGGGTGGCTTCACTGACCCCAGTACAGTAAAACCCTGATATAGCAAACCTTGGGGTATGTCAGGTGGGTGACTTCACTGACCCCAGTACAGTAAAACCCTGATATAGCAAACCTTGGGGTATGTCAGGTGGGTGGCTTCACTGACCCCAGTACAGTAAAACCCTGATATAGCAAACCTCGGGATATGTCAGGTGGGTGACTTCACTGACCCCAGTACAGTAAAACCCTGATATAGCAAACCTTGGGGTATGTCAGGTGGGTGACTTCACTGACCCCAGTACAGTAAAACCCTGATATAGCAAACCTTGGGGTATGTCAGGTGGGTGGCTTCACTGACCCCAGTACAGTAAAACCCTGATATAGCAAACCTAGGGGTATGTCAGATGGGTGACTTCACTGACCCAGTAAAACCTTGATATAGCAAACCTCAGGATATGTCAGGTGGGTGACTTCACTGACCCCAGTACAGTAAAACCCTGATATAGCAAACCTCGGGGTATGTCAGGTGGGTGGCTTCACTGACCCCAGTACAGTAAAACCCTGATATAGCAAACCTTGGGGTATGTCAGATGGGTGACTTCACTGACCCAGTAAAACCCTGATATAGCAAACCTCGGGATATGTCAGGTGGGTGACTTCACTGACCCCAGTACAGTAAAACCCTGATATAGCAAACCTCGGGGTATGTCAGGTGGGTGGCTTCACTGACCCCAGTACAGTTAAAAACCCTGATATAGCAAACCTTGGGGTATGTCAGATGGGTGACTTCACTGACCCAGTAAAACCCTGATATAGCAAACCTCGGGATATGTCAGGTGGGTGACTTCACTGACCCCAGTACAGTAAAACCCTGATATCGCAAACCTCTGGGTATGTCAGGTGGGTGGCTTCACAAACCCAGTACAGTAAAACCCTGATATAGCAAACCTTGGGGTATGTCAGGTGGGTGGATTCACTGACCCCAGTACAGTAAAACCCTGATATAACAAACCTCGGGATATGTCAGGTGGGTGACTTCACTGACCCAGTACAGTAAAACCCTGATATCGCAAACCTCGGGGTATGTCAGGTGGGTGGCTTCACTCACCCCAGTACAGTAAAACCCTGATATAGCAAACCTTGGGATATGTCAGGTGGGTGACTTCACTGACCCCAGTACAGTAAAACCCTGATATAGCAAACCTTGGGGTATGTCAGGTGGGTGGATTCACTGACCCCAGTACAGTAAAACCCTGATATCGCAAACCTCGGGGTATGTCAGGTGGGTGGCTTCACTCACCCAGTACAGTAAAACCCTGATATAGCAAACCTTGGGGTATGTCAGGTGGGTGGATTCACTGACCCCAGTACAGTAAAACCCTGATATAGCAAACCTCGGGATATGTCAGGTGGGTGACTTCACTGACCCAGTACAGTAAAACCCTGATATCGCAAACCTCGGGGTATGTCAGGTGGGTGGCTTCACTGACCCCAGTACAGTAAAACCCTGATATAGCAAACCTCGGGATATGTCAGATGGGTGACTTCACCGACCCAGTAAAACCCTGATATAGCAAACCTCGGGATATGTCAGGTGGGTGACTTCACTGACCCAGTAAAACCCTGATATAGCAAACCTCGGGATATGTCAGGTGGGTGGCTTCACTGACCCAGTACAGTAAAACCCTGATATAGCAAACCTCGGGATATGTCAGGTGGGTGACTTCACTGACCCCAGTACAGTAAAACCCTGATATAGCAAACCTCGGGATATGTCAGGTGGGTGGCTTCACTGAGCCAGTACAGTAAAACCCTGATATAGCAAACCTTGGGGTATGTCAGATGGGTGACTTCACCGACCCAGTAAAACCCTGATATAGCAAACCTCGGGATATGTCAGGTGGGTGACTTCACTGACCCCAGTACAGTAAAACCCTGATATAGCAAACCTCGGGATATGTCAGGTGGGTGGCTTCACTGACCCCAGTACAGCAAAACCCTGATATAGCAAACCTTGGGGTATGTCAGATGGGTGACTTCACCGACCCAGTAAAACCCTGATATAGCAAACCTCAGGGTATGTCAGGTGGGTGACTTCACTGACCCCAGTACAGTAAAACCCTGATATAGCAAACCTCGGGATATGTCAGGTGGGTGACTTCACTGACCCAGTACAGTAAAACCCTGATATAGCAAACCTCGGGGTCGGTCAAGTGGGTGGATTCACTGACCCAGTACAGTAAAACCCTGATATAGCAAACCTCGGGGTATGTCAGGTGGGTGGATTCACTGACCCCAGTACAGTAAAACCCTGATATAGCAAACCTCGGGATATGTCAGGTGGGTGGCTTCACTGACCCCAGTACAGTAAAACCCTGATATAGCAAACCTCGGGATATGTCAGGTGGGTGGCTTCACTAACCCCAGTACAGTAAAACCCTGATATAGCAAACCTTGGGGTATGTCAGGTGGGTGGCTTCACTGACCCCAGTTCAGTAAAACCCTGATATAGCAAACCTCGGGGTATGTCAGGTGGGTGACTTCACTGACCCAGTACAGTAAAACCCTGATATAGCAAACCTTGGGGTATGTCAGGTGGGTGGCTCCACTGACCCAGTAAAACCCTGATATCGCAAACCTCGGGGTATGTCAGGTGGGTGGCTTCACTGACCCCAGTACAGTAAAACCCTGATATAGCAAACCTCGGGATATGTCAGGTGGGTGACTTCACTGACCCAGTACAGTAAAACCCTGATATAGCAAACCTTGGGGTATGTCAGGTGGGTGGCTTCACTGACCCAGTAAAACTCTGATATCGCAAACCTCGGGGTATGTCAGGTGGGTGGCTTCACTGACCCCAGTACAGTAAAACCCTGATATAGCAAACCTCGGGATATGTCAGGTGGGTGACTTCACTGACCCCAGTACAGTAAAACCCTGATATAGCAAACCTCGGGATATATCAGGTGGGTGGCTTCACTGACCCAGTACAGTAAAACCCTGATATAGCAAACCTCAGGGTATGTCAGGTGGGTGGCTTCACTAACCCCAGTACAGTAAAACCCTGATATAGCAAACCTTGGGGTATGTCAGGTGGGTGGCTTCACTGAGCCAGTACAGTAAAACCCTGATATAGCAAACCTCAGGGTATGTCAGGTGGGTGACTCCACTCACCCAGTAAAACCCTGATATAGCAAACCTCGGGGTATGTCAGGTGGGTGACTTCACTGACCCCAGTACAGTAAAACCCTGATATAGCAAACCTCGGGATATGTCAGGTGGGTGGCTTCACTAACCCCAGTACAGTAAAACCCTGATATAGCAAACCTCGGGATATGTCAGGTGGGTGACTTCACTGACCCAGTACAGTAAAACCCTGATATAGCAAACCTCGGGATATGTCAGGTGGGTGGCTTCACTGACCCAGTACAGTAAAACCCTGATATAGCAAACCTCGGGATATGTCAGGTGGGTGGCTTCACTGACCCCAGTACAGTAAAACCCTGATATAGCAAACCTCGGGGTCGGTCAGGTGGGTGGCTACACTGACCCTGTACAGTAAAACCCTGATATAGCAAACCTCGGGATATGTCAGGTGGGTGGCTCCACTGACCCAGTAAAACCCTGATATAGCAAACCTTGGGATATGTCAGGTGGGTGGCTACACTGACCCTGTACAGTAAAACCCTGATATAGCAAACCTTGGGGTATGTCAGGTGGGTGGCTCCACTGACCCAGTAAAACCCTGATATAGCAAACCTTGGGGTATGTCAGGTGGGTGGCTTCACTGACCCAGTACAGTAAAACCCTGATATAGCAAACCTCGGGATATGTCAGGTGGGTGACTCCACTGACCCAGTACAGTAATACCCTGATATAGCAAACCTCGGGGTATGTCAGGTGGGTGGCTCCACTGAGCCAGTACATTAAAACCCTGATATAGCAAACCTCGGGGTATGTCAGGTGGGTGACTCCACTGACCCAGTACAGTAAAACCCTGATATAGCAAACCTCGGGGTCGGTCAGGTGGGTGACTCCACTGACCCAGTACAGTAAAACCCTGATATAGCAAACCTCAGGGTATGTCAGGTGGGTGGCTTCACTGACCCAGTACAGTAAAACCCTGATATAGCAAACCTTGGGGTATGTCAGGTGGGTGGCTTTACTGACCCAGTACAGTAAAACCCTGATATAGCAAACCTCAGGGTATGTCAGGTGGGTGACTCCACTGACCCAGTACAGTAAAACCCTGATATAGCAAACCTCAGGGTATGTCAGGTGGGTGACTCCACTGACCCAGTACAGTAAAACCCTGATATAGCAAACCTCAGGGTATGTCAGGTGGGTGGCTCCACTGACCCAGTACAGTAAAACCCTGATATAGCAAACCTCAGGGTATGTCAGGTGGGTGACTCCACTCACCCAGTAAAACCCTGATATAGCAAACCTCGGGGTATGTCAGGTGGATGGCTTCACTGACCCAGTACAGTAAAACCCTGATATAGCAAACCTCGGGGTATGTCAGGTGGGTGACTTCACTGACCCCAGTACAGTAAAACCCTGATATAGCAAACCTCGGGGTATGTCAGGTGGGTGGCTTCACTGACCCAGTACAGTAAAACCCTGATATAGCAAACCTCGGGGTATGTCAGGTGGGTGACTTCACTGACCCCAGTACAGTAAAACCCTGATATAGCAAACCTCAGGGTATGTCAGGTGGGTGACTCCACTCACCCAGTAAAACCCTGATATAGCAAACCTCGGGGTATGTCAGGTGGGTGGCTTCACTGACCCCAGTACAGTAAAACCCTGATATAGCAAACCTCAGGGTATGTCAGGTGGGTGACTCCACTCACCCAGTAAAACCCTGATATAGCAAACCTCGGGGTATGTCAGGTGGGTGGCTTCACTGACCCCAGTACAGTAAAACCCTGATATAGCAAACCTCAGGGTATGTCAGGTGGGTGACTTCACTGACCCCAGTACAGTAAAACCCTGATATAGCAAACCTCGGGGTATGTCAGGTGGGTGACTCCACTGACCCAGTACAGTAAAACCCTGATATAGCAAACCTCGGGATATGTCAGGTGGGTGGATTCACTGACCCAGTACAGTAAAACCCTGATATAGCAAACCTCGGGGTATGTCAGGTGGGTGGCTTCACTGACCCAGTACAGTAAAACCCTGATATAGCAAACCTCGGGGTATGTCAGGCAGTGTTGGGCAAATATTAATTAAAATGATTTATTAAAGACTAGCGGACGTACCCGGCTTCGCCCGAGGTTATACACGAGTAAAGGTTTGTCTAACGAACATTTGGTAAAACAATTATCTATAAACTTTTAAGAATATATATATATTTTGATAATTTGAAACTCGTAAATTTGAATCTCTCGATAAAGTGAACATTTTTTCCCGGTCCCTGTGTGCCGTGGCATCCTGAATTTTGTCTTTCATAATTTTCTACATTACAAATTCATCGTTTTATCTAGTGAACATATTTTCCCGGTCCCTTGAAAAATACTCGATAAGTTGAATAAAGTCATGGTCGTGAATCTCTCGATAAAGTGATTATTTTTTCCCGGTCCCTGTGTGCCGTGTCATCCTGAATTTTCTCTTTCCTAATTTTCTATATTACAAAATCATCGTTTTATCTAGTGAACATATTTTCCCGGTCCCTTGAAAAATACTCGATAAGTTGAATAAAATCATGGTCGTTTATGGAAGATGGACGTAGTTCCCGGAGGTCACCCGCCCCCCGAGCGCCAGGACCTCTTGATCACTCTGATTGTGATTGGCCGGCGGCCGGACGGGGGGGGGGGGGGTGAGGTGGGGGGGAGGGGGCTCTTGATCCCTCTGATTGGTCGGTGGGAACTTGGAATGTCCAACCAACTGGCCGGCGGCCGGACGGTGGGGGGGGAGGGAGGGGCAGATCTCCGTTGCAAGATGGCGTTGCTTGCGAGTTAAAGCTACAAATCTGCTTATAACTCTAAGGATATTAAAGATATTCAAGATATTATTTTTCGTAAACCTTTCCGGAGATACACCTAATAATATCCCAAAATTACACGGCGATTGGATGTATGGTTTTTGAATCCATAGAGGACACACACACAGACACACACACACACAGACATTCAATTTTATATATATAGATTAACAATTGATTAATTGTTAATTGTAATTTTCACAATTAACAATTAATCAATTGTTAATTGTATTTTTACAATTAACAATTAATTAATTGTCAATTGTATTCATACAATTAACAATTAATTAATTGTTAATTGCACTTTTCTAATTAACAATTAATTAATTGTTAATTGCACTTCAATTTAATTGAAAAATAATTTTTTAATGCCCAACACTGCATTTCAGTACCACTCTCTTCTCGAACATGCTGTCCGACAATTTGTGACTCTTTGGCAGATTTGTCATTGTCGCAAAAGAAAAAAGGCGTTCAACTGCAGCTGACGATGGTAAAGGTGTGTTGTATTTAATAAAACACTTTTTATCTCAGGCAGTGTTGGGCAAATATTAATTAAAATTATTTATTAAAGATTAACAATTGATTAATTGTTAATTGTAATTTTCACAATTAACAATTAATCAATTGTTAATTGTATTTTTACAATTAACAATTAATTAATTGTTAATTGTATTCATACAATTAACAATTAATTAATTGTTAATTGAACTTTTCTAATTAACAATTAATTAATTGTTAATTGCACTTCAATTTAATTGAAAAATAATTTTTTAATGCCCAACACTGATGTCAGGTGGGTGACTCCACTGACCCAGTACAGTAAAACCCTGATATAGCAAACCTCAGGGTATGTCAGGTGGGTGACTCCACTCACCCAGTAAAACCCTGATATAGCAAACCTCGGGGTATGTCAGGTGGGTGGCTTCACTGAGCCAGTAAAACCCTGATATAGCAAACCTCGGGGTATGTCAGGTGGGTGGCTTCACTGAGCCAGTAAAACCCTGATATAGCAAACCTCGGGGTATGTCAGGTGGGTGGCTCCACTGAGCCAGTAACACCCTGATATAGCAAACCTCGGGGTATGTCAGGTGGGTGACTCCACTGACCCAGTAAAACCCTGATATAGCAAACCTCGGGGTATGTCAGGTGGGTGCCTTCACTGACCCAGTACAGTAATACCCTGATATAGCAAACCTCAGGGTATGTCAGGTGGGTGACTCCACTCACCCAGTACAGTAAAACCCTGATATAGCAAACCTCAGGGTATGTCAGGTGGGTGCCTTCACTGACCCAGTACAGTAATACCCTGATATAGCAAACCTCGGGGTATGTCAGGTGGGTGGCTCCACTGACCCAGTACAGTAATACCCTGATATAGCAAACCTCAGGGTATGTCAGGTGGGTGACTTCACTGACCCAGTACAGTAAAACCCTGATATAGCAAACCTCGGGGTATGTCAGGTGGGTGACTTCACTGACCCAGTACAGTAAAACCCTGATATAGCAAACCTCGGGGTATGTCAGGTGGGTGACTCCACTGACCCAGTACAGTAAAACCCTGATATAGCAAACCTCTGGGTATGTCAGGTGGGTGACTTCACTGAGCCAGTAAAACCCTGATATAGCAAACCTTGGACAATTCTCATAGAATTCTGATGACTGACCTCTTCTTAATTTGTTAAACCGATTTCTAACTGAAATGCAACGGATGCAGGTTTCCCATAAACTTCCTCCAACACTGTTTCTATTTCTTCTTGTTCTCCCATCAAAAATTAAATAATGCACTTTCTTCAACATGAATAATATAGATTGACTCGAAATTCAGCCAAACCGAAATTATCCCGTGAATTAAGGGAAAATTTGGTGCATGAGCACTTTAGCCAGCTCATAGTGATAACGTACCTAAACAATGCCCTTTGTCTTTAGAAACCGATACTTGTTGAACTATCCTCATCTGCCTTTAGATTTTTGGTCAAGGCAAAATTAATTGGCCTTTTCTGTGTTTATTTATTCTATATCTGGTGTACATAAAAGTTTAAGGATTTCTACTTTTTAGTGATGGTTTTTATGATCTGTGGCTAGATATATTTTTATAGAAGGAAGTAGATTAATTTATGAAATGTACAAAATGTACACCATTTATTTATTTGGATTTGGGCTTATTACCTTGTGAGTTAAAAAGAGTGAAATGGTACTGGGATCAAGTGGATTAAATAGTAAAAGGTATCTCCTGGTCGTGCAACTTGCTTGTAACCTGCTGATGAAGGCCAACAGCCCAAAATGCATATGTGGTTAGATTTTCTGATTGATCAAGAAAATTCAGCCAATTCTGGAATAATTCAAAATCAATGAATTTTTGATATTTATTCCGATAGATGTTGCAAGCCATCAGTAACTTTTAGTCACATGATCTGGAGATGCCTTTTTTTTATTTTCCTAATCATATTTGGGAATATAAAGCTCAGTGCATCCTTCTCTCTGAGTGCAGCAACCCAGAGCTCCACAAGTCCCGAGACAGTGATGAGGAGAGTATTTGCTCCAAGAAGTCGGGGACCACCACATTAGATAGCAAACGACCCCCTGGGTAAGGGTCACATCCACCTCCTTCTTCAGCCCCCATCATGGAGTTTGATTGTTTCAGGAAAAGAATCCCACAAATATTTCACCGAACTTTTGGACTCTTTCGTCATAATGGTAAGCTCTTATATCCTTATTGACAAACATGTCTCTTCTACAAATGTCCATGTCTTTTGAAATTGTTGGTGTGAGGGTCATGGTAAATAATAAATGGTATAAAATAATAACACTAATAAGATGGTGGTGGATAGGGGAACGACCTTCAGATATGAAGGCCAGCTGCGAAACAAGCAGAATAACTCTGACAAATAAGCAGTCGTGGACCAACAGCAGCATTGTTAGAAGAGGAGTAGACCTCTTTAAAAATCCTGACTTCAACTGACCCAGTTGATAGACCTCAGCAAAGGTCCCACTCCAGGGATACGGAGGAGCTGCGTCTGTACTCATGTTAGAGTACTTCAACTGACCCAGTTGATAGACCTCAGCAAAGTCCCACTCCAGGGATACAGAGGAGCTGCGTCTGTACTCATGTTAGAGTCGGCAGCAAAGGCGTCTGCTTCCATGTTAGGAACGGCCTCAAACTACAGGCAAAGTCAGACTTTCACCAAAGTGTGCCTGGATCATAATGACATGAACAACGAAAGCTGCACCCCTATACCCCATTCCATGAGATCAGCTCAAGGAGCATGAACTCATGGAATTCTTGTAATCTTTACACAAGGGGATAAGAAACAACAACAACACTAATAAGATTTAGAACAGGCCATCTCAAGCCATTAAAGATAGAAAATAACAAAAAAATCTACCCCACTTGCCCAAAATGTTGCTTGGTACCTGCAACTCCAGAACACATTTTGGCTTGCATTAGATGTACTAAACAGGACCTTTGGGATTGGCCGCTGCTTATCATAAAACAGCTCAAGGAGCATGAACTCATGGAATTCGTGTAATCTTTACACAAGAGGATAAGAAACAACAATAACAAACAATAGAATAAACTGCTTTTAATATTTTAAGGACAAAGGATACTAGTCTTAATAAAGCCAAAGAAATGCCTTCATGGAATTTGTGTAATCTTTACACAAGGGGATAGAAACAACAAAGAACTGCCTAGTACAGACCAATTTTTTTTTAATTCTCAGGTTACACAAACTTATATGTGTAAATACAGATACCAATATTTAAACAAAGTTTCTGTATATTATTTTATTCTTCTATTTTGAAAAAGTCCCTTTTTTTAAGCTTTTATTTATTTCTCGATATATGCAGATATATGACGCTTTACATGTATTTTAGAAAATCATTGGTGATTTATTATTTTGAAAGTTCACTTTAAAAAAAAAAAAAACTTATAAATTTCCAACAATTTGAAATGCTAACTCACAATGTATTTGGTCCAGCAAATGAAAAGCACACAATGTCCACCACTCTCTCCGAGGAAATGCCAGACGCCAGGTTCCAAGCTAAAACTAAAGCTCCCAGCAGTCATAAAGGTCCGTTTGAATTTGATGGGGTCCGTATTGTCCAGGAATTGGAAGGAGAACATGAGGTAAATACATTTGGAATTGTCTCAATTCTTGTAAGTTAAACTTGTTTGTTTGTTCGGCAGGGTGCGGTGTGGACTATGAAATTTTCTTCATGTGGACGTCTCCTGGTAATTGTCCCTCCCTTTCTTCCTGTGACAGCCAAATAAATGTATCCAACACAGGCCTCAGCTGGACAGGACCGGATCCTGAGGATATGGATTCTGAAATCTGCCTTTCTTGACTTCCAGAATAAGAAGACCTCAGGTATCAACCTTGCACAATGCTCTCACATTTCATGATATAACCAATGATACTTCTTCAGAAGGAAAAGAGCCACCCCCACTTCCCCTCGACATTGAGTTTCCTCCAGACCTGGAAATAGTAAGTTCTACATTCTATGTACTTGTGTGTGACAACTCACTAGAAGGAATTCCAAAAAAGAGAAACTTTTCTCTGAAAGCCTGATATTTTCACCTTAATAATTTCAATATGATATTTTCACTGAAATTATTTATATTTTTAAAAAAATAACAAAATCTACCCCACTTGCCCAAAATGTAGCTTGGCACCTGCAGCTCCAGAACACATTTTGGCTTGCATTAGATGTACTAAACAAGACCTTTGGGAGAGGCTGCTGCTCATCATAAAACAGCTCGAGGAGTATGAACTCATGGAATTCATGTAATCGTTGCACAGGGGGATAAGAAACAACAACATTTATATTTAGAAAAAGGGGGTCCTTGAATTCAGTCTCCGTGACAATGGGGATTGGTGGACGAATCATCTAATCCATTGGTTTTTGACTGCTACCACCTATGATTGAATCCTGTATTGGGCACTTTTTTCTGATTAAAAAAAGAATGCTTCAAAGGCCCCTGATTCTTTAAAAAGTCCAACTCCACCAGCAAGTGAAAATTACCAAACATATTCTGGCACACTTCTAAGTGCAAACTTGAACTGCTTTTTACATATGTAGACATGTGGTGCACTTACAGTAAAATCAGTTGCTAACTACTGCCCACCATAATTATCATGGCTTGCACCACATCTACTAGGGATAATTAAAAAATAAATATATATTTTAAAAACCTGTGATAATATTTAGAAACATTTAAATAAAGATAGCCTGTGCGGGAATATGAGGAAAGAGAAGAGAAAATAGCCTGGTCAGAACAACCCTAGGTGACCATATGTCCAGCCTTCTAAATACAAACATTTCTGGGAGCTCTTCGTCTCACCCCTTCCCCCCCTGGGGACTAATATATCCTACTGAGAAGCGTTTAAAAACACCTGGATTTGATGATCTTTCTCACAAGACAGTTCTTACCGAGATGCCCTCAACAGGCTAGTTGTTCCCAGGGTGGTCTTCGGACTTTCTCTTTTCCCTCTCTCCAACCTACTCTTCACGGGTTTTTGCTCCCAAATCCTGCTTCCTGTATGCGTTCTTGCCACATAACTAGGACGATTGCTTCACAAATCACCACATACAAATAAGTAATGTGCCAATTTTACCTCATTTGCTTTGTATGTATGTGCCAATCTCTGTGTTGTGGTGCAGGGAGATGGCCCATTTCTTCCTAAGCCCATCTGTATATACCGCGGGGCACACAGCTGATCTACTGGACGTCTCCTGGTCCAAAGTAGGCTTAACATCTATAGAGCGATAATTGAGGGATTGATAGTTGCATGAGAGGGTTTACAAGAAATCAAATAATCCAAATATATTTTACCTTGTAGTTCTATTCTATAATCCAAATTGTGCCATATCCATTGCTTTCTTTATTCTTTTGTCTGGTGATGGTAACAAAGCTGTTGCCGAAATGTCACACACTATTAATTTATTTGGATTAGGTCTTATTTTCTTGTAGTTATCTGTACTCAGTTATTTGTCACAGAGTAAATATGTAGTCTCCAGTGATATCTCTTTTACACTGCAGTTATATACTGCTCTAGCTAAAAGCTGAGACAATGGAACCTAATGGAGATTGTTTAAACAACTTGAGGAATAAGCAACAACATATACTGCTCTAGCTAAAAGCTGTGGTCTTCTTCTTCTTCTTTCTTATCTCCACTCGATCATTCATGACTGGGTGAAGTAGAATACGTCTGCCTTTGTTATTAAAAGACTGGGAGCACTACTCAGTGGCAGGCCGACTTAGCTCCAAAAGAAATGGCCGCCTCTGACATGAGGAACAGATGCCATGTGCAGCCGCTCCTAACATGGAGTACAAACGCTGCTCATCCTGTATCCCTGGATCAGGAGCTCTTACAGGGTACTTTCAGCCGGGCCAGCTGAGCCCAGGTTTTTTAGTGGGCTTGTTACTGCTCCCCCTCCTCCTTTTTCATCCGGGCTTGGGACCGGCAAAGGCGGAGTTGTGATATCTCTTATATACTGCAGTGATATACTGCTCTAGCTAAAAGCTGAGACAATGGAACCTAATGGAGATCGTTTAAACAACTTGAACAACAACAACAACATATACTGCTCTATGTGAAAAAATAGTACAAATGTGTGATATTGTACTGGGATAAGGTGCATAAATTATGAAAAAGGCATCTCCTTTTCGTGCAACTGAAAGTTGCTGATTGTTGCGCCATCTATCGGAATAAATATCAACTATTCTTGAAGAGTTCTTGGGTAGAACTCCGCAACAATAGTATGAAGAATAGTTGATATTTATTCCGATAGATGGCGCAAGCCATCAGCAACTTTCAGTTGCACGAAAAGGAGATACCTTTTTCATAAAATATACTGCTCTAGCTAAAAGCTGACCCACAATGCTGTGATTATTTATATGAAACTTGTTGAATATAATATCTGGTAATTTGTGTATATCAAGATGTTTGTTGTTTACAGAACTACTTCATCCTATCCTCCTCCATGGACAAGACAGTGCGGCTCTGGCACATCTCCCGCCATGAATGTCTTTGTTGCTTCCAGCACATTGACTTTGTCACCTCTATTGCCTTCCATCCCAGGGTCAGTATGATGCATTACTTCGCCATCTGGTATGAAAACTTTGACCTACTTTTGACACGTATGATTCTTTAAAAAATAAATCAATTTTCTACTGTCCTTACTGCAATGATCAAATAAAGGAGGGCCTGGCTCATCAGTGGTGAACCCTCCCAGCGGTTTCGTCAGTTTAATCTACCATACCGCTGTTATATTGCATTTTTCGTTTTTTCTTTTATACCGATACTAAAGGTAGACTCTTTGAATGGGTATTTGAAGTGAACTTATGTATGCAAATTCCTTATTGTAAAAAGTATTTTTTTTTAATTAGATTTATTTGCATATCTAAAGAATGTAAATAGAATTTTTTTTTTCTTCAGTTAGTTGCTGGTGAAGTGTAGATGAGTGTGTAGCAATGTATAATTAATAATTTTTGTAGGATAATAGGACTTACTAGACGAATGGCCCGGGCAACGCCCGGGTTTTACCCGAGTGCGAATATATTTTAAAAACGTTGTCTTGGGTGGTCTGTATAGACAGGTGTATGTATCACACAGCCGATAACAGGATTGTCTAGAGTGGCCGCTATAGACAGGGTGGTCTGTATAGACAGGTGTATGTATCACACAGCCGATAACAGGATTGTCTAGAGTGGCCGCTATAGACAGGGTGGTCTGTATAGACAGGTGTATGTATCACACTGCTGATAACAGGGTTGCCTAAGGTGACCGCTATAGACAGGGTGGTCTGTATAGACAGGTGAATGTAACACACTAATGATAACAGGGTTGCCTAAGGTGACCGCTATAGACAGGGTGGTCTGTATAGACAGGTGGATGTATCACACAGCTGATAACAGGGTTGTCTAGAGTGGCCGCTATAGACAGGTGGATGTATCACACAGCTGATAACAGGGTTGTCTAGAGTGGCCGCTATAGACAGGTGGATGTATCACACAGCTGATAACAGGGTTGTCTAGAGTGGCCGCTATAGACAGGTGTATGTATCACACAGCTGATAACAGGGTTTTCTAGAATGGCCGCTATATACAGGGTGGTCTGTAAGGACAGGTGGATGTATCACACAGCTGATAACAGGGTTGTCTAGAGTGGTTGCTATAGGCAGGGTGGTCAGTGGTCGCTATAGACAGGGTGGTCTGTATAGACAGGTGGATGTAACACACTGCTTCACACAGCTGATAACAGGGTTGTCTAGGGTGGTCGCTATAGACAGGGTGGTCTGTATAGACAGGTGGATGTAACACACTGCTGATTACAGGGTTGCCTAAAGTGTCCGCTATAGACAGGGTGGTCTGTATAGACAGGTGGATGTAACACACTGCTGATTACAGGGTTGCCTAAAGTGACCGCTATAGACAGGGTGGTCTGTATAGACAGGTGGATGTAACACACTGCTGATTACAGGGTTGCCTAAAGTGTCCGCTATAGACAGGGTGGTCTGTATAGACAGGTGGATGTAACACACTGCTGATAACAGGGTTGTCTAGAGTGGCCGCTATAGACAGGTGTATGTATCACACAGCTGATAACAGGGTTGTCTAGAGTGGTCGCTATAGGCAGGGTGGTCGGTGGTCGCTATAGAGAGGGTGGTCTGTATAGACAGGTGGATGTAACTCACTGCTGATAACAGGGTTGTCTAGAATGGCCGCTATAGACAGGTGTATGTATCACACAGCTGATAACAGGGTTGTCTAGAGGGGGGCAGGGAGGACACGTGTTCGCCGGCGGCAGCCAATGGGCGCGCATTCTATCCGTGAGCTTCAGAATAAGGCAATTATATAAGTAGATTGATTTTATAGAAGATTTTCTTTAAAAAGGTAAGATAAAAAATCTCTGCACAACAACACGAACTATGGCCATAAGTTTTTGAGGACAGTAGAAATATCACAGTATAAATATAAATATCATATAAATTGTTTTGTTGTATTTGTTTATATATGACTTACAAATATCAGTCCATTGTTGACTTTAAGGTATTCTTCTTTTCTTATCTCCACTCAATAATCATATCAGGGTATCAAACTTGTAGAGCTTGAGATGATGTCTGCTGGGGATGAGTAGAGCTCATCAATGGATGAGTCAATACAGTCAATAATGTGGTTTGGTGTTGCAAGTTGCACTTAGTACATAGTGGGAAAACTCTTATCTTCCTAAATACAAAAAACTTCTATAATTCAACAACCCGAAGAATAGGATTTCTGTTTGCACTCGTGGACAAAACTTAAGGAAGTTGTACCTTTCAGCATGTATATCGGGATTCAGACAATAACTCTGAAAGATATTACAGAGACCTTTATTGAAGACACGAGATAAACAAATGTGAACAAAATTGACTCTGTCTCCTTCAAAAAAAAATAGAAGACCGGCAATATGAAAGACTTTACACTTCCTTAAGTTTTGTCTATGAGTGTAAGTCTGTGTTGATTTTTATAGAGTGTGTGGCCTCTTTAACACTTGCTATGTATTGACACATGGATGAGAGGAGACAAATGTCAGGATGTTTATTTTGACTAAAACAGTTCAACTTTATTCACCTGAAATAAAAGAGGCAGGGAGGGATATCAAAATTGATAATCTGTGGATAAATATACTATTTAACAATATTTCAGCCCTTTTTCTAAAGATGTCCAAATTCATCAACTTATCAACCTAATGTTGAAATCTAAAAGCTTGAGGGATGAGTTTCTTTTGCAAATAAATTTATTTCGAGCTTTCTCGGGCAACGCCCTTCTACAGGAAAATTAAAAATAAAGTAAATTAAATTATATTACATTGAGATTAAGCGAGGCAAATGTATAACAAACTATATAAAATAAATATCAGAAACAATTGATTTACCGGAAATTTATAATGTAATATTCCCTGCTGCCACCCAACCCCTCACTGTATCATGAACTCAGAGACCACAAATTCAATAGTTATTCTGTCCTATATTTCCAAAATATGCCATATTCTCTCTTAGTCCGATTCTATATCAGTTCATATTTTAGACATTCAAATTCGCTATATATATACACAAATATCAAAATTTCAGTTTATTGATTTATTCATATGTATCTGACGCATGAGTAGTCTCACGTGTGTTTGTTTCTGATATTTATTTTATATAGTTTGTTATACATTTGTCTCGCTTAATCTTAGTGTAATATAATTTAATTTACTTTATTTTTAATTTTCCTGTAGAAGGGCGTTGCCCGAAAGCTAGAAATAAATTTATTTGCAAAAGAAACTCATCTCTCAAGCTTTTAGATTTGAACATTCTATTAAGGGATTAACCTATTAATTATCAACCTAATCCCAGTTTAATTTCACTTTTGTGCTATTGTTTTTATATATGATCTTAATATGATTATATAAATTATTTCTTGTATAAGTAATTTATCCTCTCATGAATGGAATTATGTTATCTCACCCTTTTTCTTCTCCTAACTCAATAAGAATTATGCTTAATTTCATCTAAAAAAAAAAGTGATTAGAGTTAAACCTATCTACAGTGCCCCCCTCTCTATAACGCCTGATTTTAAATACGTAGTACGATGCGATTTACACTAAAAGTGACTTGTCTATAGCACCCTATTTTGGTGAGTCCCAAGAGGGAGCGCTATAGACAGGTTTAACTGTATATTTGTTTTTGGTTAATGTAAAAGTTGAAAGTGTCAAAGAAAACAATGAACAATTTATGGTTCCAGGATGACAGGTATTTCCTGAGTGGATCTCTAGATGGCAAGCTCCGCCTGTGGAACATCCCTGACAAGAAGGTGGCCCTATGGAATGAACTGGACGGCCATTCCAAGTTGATCACAGCTGTGAGCTTCTGTCAGAATGGCAGGATAGCCGTGGTGGGCAGCTACGATGGCCGCTGTGTGCTCTACCTCACTGAGGTAAGGCGTGTCAGATAACTATACAACTCTATATACAGTAGAACATACTCCATGAAAAGACACTCAGGCTAGAGGACACCTCTCTACAAAGGACAGTTTCCATCACCAAAATTATCATTTTTACTATTTAGAAACTCTCTGGTAAAAGGATACCTCTCCCCCTAAAGGACACTTTGGCTCTGCAATTAGATGTCCTTTACAGGGAGGTTCTACTGCATATATATATGTGTGTGTGTGTGAAAAAATGAAAAAATTGGGTTGGCCAAATATCACGAAATGAGTTGAAGCCATGTTTAGTTGATTTTTGTTCCACTAGATGGCACTCTTCCATCTGAAATGTTCAAGTGAGTGGTCAGAGTTATTTGTTTTTAATATAGAATATATAAAGTTGTAGGGTATTCATGTACCTTCTTTTGGTACAGGAATTTATACATATACATACATACAAAATATATATACCGTTATTAAAAATGGCATATCCTGACCAGGAGCAGATGTGCTTTACAGAAGGCAGAGCGCCATCTGGTGGAACAGAAAACAACTAAACATTGATTTAACCTGTTCCCTGATATTTGGCCAACCCAATTTCTTAATTAATCAAGAAAAGCCATCCACGAACGCGTTTCATGCTTTTGGCGCTTGTCAGCGTGGAGTAGGCTGTACCACTGCGACCAAAAAGATTTTTTGGTCCCAGAGGCTTCTTGAAAAACCAAGAAATGGGTATTTAAGGTCAAACTTGCGTAAATACACTTAATACATGAAAAATTTTAAAAATAAATAAAAGATAAGTGGGTCAGGTGTTGATATTAAAAATAAAAATGGCATATCCTGACCAGGAGCAAGTTTGGCCTTAAATACCCATTTCTTGGTTTTTCAAGAAGCCTCTGGAACCAAAAAATCTTTTTGGTCATAGGGGTACAGCCTACTCCATGCTGACGAGCGCGAAATGCGTTCGTGGATGGCTTTTCTTGATTTATCAAGAAATTGGGTAGTCCAAATATCAGGGAAGAGGTTAAATCAATGTTTAGTTGATTTCTGTTCCACCAGATGGCGCTCTGCCTTCTGTAAAGCACATGTGCTCCTGGTCAGGATATGCCATTTTTATTTTTAATATCAACACCTGACCGACCCACTTATCTTTTATTTTTTCTTTCATTTTTTCATATGCCGTTATATATACACACAAAGATGCAAATTAACATAGAGATGACAATGGTCAAATGAATTAAGAACAATAGTACATAGAAATATCCCTGAGTTGTTGCTTTTAACATATCTGGATTTTCATGTATGATCACATCAAAAGTTGGGGTTGATTCCTCTACAATTACTACAATGTAAAATTTTTATAGGCTTCTATTTTAATTTCTTATAGTAGAAACGTTAATTTTCTTATTTTTAACTTGCTAAGGCACAATTTGGATTATAGACACAAGGTAATGAGACCAAATAAATAAAGTGTGATGTTTCTGTAACAACGTTGTCACACACTATTTATTTGGATTTGGTCTTATTACCTTGTGTTTAAAAATCAATCAATGTATCAGAAAGATATACCCAAGGTCTAAACTCTAGGGAGAGTGAGAATTCTCTTGTTGTTTCTCTCTTATTCCCTTGTGTGAAGATTCCATGAGTTCCATGCTCCTTGAGCTTCGTGAATATTCTTGAAGTAACATGTGCTGGTTAACATTTACTTTATTCTGGATGATTTAATGAGCCATTCACGGTTTCGCCTTGCTAAGGCGTGTACTTAGACATGCATGGCTTAATCTTTGAGACAAGACTACTGGCAGGATCAACCATGGGCCGCCTCACCGGGACCATACTTAGGGATGCAGCATCCGCCTCCCCGTGGCGGTTTATTCTGGATGAAATAGCTGAGGAGCTATATTTTCTATTTATAATTTTTTCATTTTCATTGTGAATTGTTCAATGTTGTTGTTGTCGTGTCCAATGAAGAGTATCAGATATCTCCAGTTTTATTTGTTCTATAATGTGATGCTATAAATATAAATTTTTTAAAGTTTTGTATTTGTGCAGCAACTTCGGTATTCCACCCAGATACATGTGAGATCAACTCGTGGTAAAAATGCCAAAGGACGTAAGATAACATCTGTTGAACCAATGCCAGGAGAAGACAAGGTAACAGCTAGGTTCTTCTACCTCTGTATCTAGCTAGCTGAGTGGTTGTTCCAGATTCTGGTGACATCGAATGACTCGCGGATCCGGCTCTATGACATCCGTGACCTATCCCTGTCCTGCAAGTACAAGGGCTATGTCAACACCAGCAGTCAGATCAAAGCCTCCTTCAGGTGAGACATGGTACAGGGTAGAAATCTCTGCTATAGCTCGAGGAGCATGAACTCAGGGAATTCATGTAATCTTTACACAAGGGGATAAGAAACAACAACAACAAATGTTTCTTTTTATAAATAAATCAAACTTCTACTGTTCAAACTGCAATGAAAAATATATTGGGAGGGTTCACCACTGATGAGCCAAGCCCTCCCAAAATTTATTCACTGCAGTAAGGATAGTAGAAGTTTGATTTATTTGTGGAAAGAAACATTCGCATCTTAATGTCTTCATTCGTTAAATAACTTACTATTACACTCATGGACAAAACTTAAGGAAGATAATTCTTTCATGTTGCCGGTTATCTGTTTTTCCTTGAAAAAAACGGAGACAATTTTGTTCACACACTTGGTTATCTTGTGTGTCTTCAATTAAGGTCACTGTGTATCAAAAATCTTTCAGGATTATTGTCTTAATCCTGATATGCTCTTTTTTTTTTTTTTTTGCTTATTCCTAGTACACGTGGTACAGGCCATGATAATCATGGTAGGTAGAAGTAGGCGACTGCTTTTACTGTAAGTGTACCACATGTCCACACATGTGAAAAGCATTACATATACATGCTAAAAGGAGCAACTTCCTTAATTTTGTCCATTAGTGTATTTCTATTGTCTTGTTCACCCATTTGTTTCATCAGTAAAAGATATTCATCCAATTTACAGTCAAATCTCGCAAAAAAAAAACATTCCTGGGATTAAGATTTGATGTTGTTATATAACCACTAGCCGAATGACCCAGGCAACGCCCGTGTTTTACCCGATTGAATGTTTTGATTCAAATACTATTTGTTACAATTATAAATTGGCGCCTTAAGTAAATGCATATATTAGTTAATAACTATAGCCTATGTGCTTTATCTGTCTATGTACTGTTGGCTTCCGTAGGCGTCTCTTACTGGGAAAAGAAAGAGAGGATTCCATTTAGTTATTAACTAATATATGCATTTATTTAAGGAGCGTCCCGCTCCAACACAATAGTTACAAAAACCAAAAAGCGAGTGGGGGGGCAAAGTCAAAAACAAAGTGTCTCGCGTAGTGGCGGCGCCATCGTAGCCACGTGATCGTAGCCAACCAATAGGAGAGCGCCATTCCAAAAAAAAAGCAAACGGTGACAGAGATGATGACGCTCGTAACTGTATATAGAATGGTTAAGACAATTGGAACTTAAAGCTTTCTGTTATAAAAGAGGATGTTTTAACAAGATTCCACACATTCCACTGTATATATTATCAGCTAACATATTTCATACATAGTCCAGTAGAATCTCCCTGTAAAGGACACCTCATTGGAGAGCCAATGTGTTCTTTACTGAGAAGTGTCCTCTTACCGGAGAGTCGCCAAATAGTGAGCATGGCAATTTTGACAATGAAAACTGTCCTTTATTGAAAGGTGTCCTTTCATGGAGGTTCTACTGTATATATGTTATGTAATAATACCAAATACAGGTAAACCTGTCTATAGAGCTCCCTCTAAATAGCGCCTTCCTCTCTATAGCGCCTGATTTTAAATACGTAGTTCGATACGATTTACATTAAAAGTAACCTGTCTATAGCACCCTATTTTGGTAAGTCCCAAGAGGGGGCCTTATAGACAGGTTTAACTGTATAAGTAATATGAATTCAACAAATAATGCTCTCAAGCTATAATAATTCATTTTATAAAGAATTCAGCATTTTTTCCAACTCTCGCAAAAAAAGGTACCTTTGCAAAAGGCCACCAACAAATGGGACAGTAAGTAATGCCAGATAGTTGCCAATCTGTCATCACTTGGGAGGATAAATTAGGTAAATGTGGGTGTGTGTTCTATCAGATATCAACATTGGTTTGATGTCAAATGTAGCAATGTTTACTTTTTGTGTATTAGCACTGTTTTGAGAAATTTTAAATATTTTTGAAGCATATATGATTCTTTTTGAAATAAGTTAATTTTCACTGTCCTATTGCAATTCATATTATATATTTACAAATACAGTAGAACCTCCCTGTAAAGGACAACATCTAATTGCAGAGCCAAAGTGTTCTTTAGGGAGAGGTGTCCTCTTCCCGGAGAGTTGCTTAATTGTAAAAATGGCAATTTTGCAAATGAAAACTGTCCTTTATGGAGAGGTGTCCTCTTACCGGAGAGTTGCTAAATAGTAAAAATGGTAAGCAAAAATTCGAGAATCACGGGACGAGTGTCTTTTGTACGAAGATTTATTGTAAATCGCTCAAGCTTTCGGGCTGACCGGCCCTTCTACAGGAGACAAGTGAAAACATATATAGTGCCCGATGTGCCATATGTTTTCACTTGTCTCCTGTAGAAGGGCCGGTCAGCCCGAAAGCTTGAGCGATTTACAATAAATCTTCGTACAAAAGACACTCGTCCCATGATTCTCGAATTTTTACTTACTTTATTGAATGGGATTCCAGTACTTATAGTAAAAATGGTAATTTTTCAAATGAAAACTGTTCTTTGTAGAGAGGTATCCGCTAGTGGGGTGTCTGCTAAAGGGAGGTTCTACTGTATATGTATTTCTATATATACTGTCCTCAGCTTATGTCCATAGTTCATTTAAAATACCTTTTCCAAGAGTTCAGTATCAGTATAGAAGCACTACAGCCCAATGCAATATTACAGTGGTATGGTACATTAAACTGGAGAAACTGCTGGGAGGGTTCACCACTGATGAGCCAGGCCCTCCCATTAATTTATCAGTGCAGTAAGGGCAATAGAATATAGCTTATTTCAAAAAGAATCATACGTTCCAAAAATAGTTTAAATTTCTCATAATATATATGTGGTAATATAAGGTGGGAAGAATCACATCACAAGTTGGAAGATTGCCCCAGACAACCAGAAGAAAGAGACGGGACTGGCACATCCGGGCGGCCGTTCGTGACGCACACAATTCCCAACTGTCTTAAAAATCCCAGGTGTTCACTGACGGACACCAGTGGTCGCCCCTTGGAATGTCGCTGGTGTCTCAAGTGACCGGGCTTTACCCTCCCATCTCTGTCTGGGTTTACTGTAGGCTTGCTTTATTATTCCTGGAAGAACAGATATTATGACATATATATTTACTTTGTGTTATTTTAGAGAGATATACCTCACTCTCTCCCAATGATATAATGATAGCTAACACACTATCCTGTGACAGTCATGATGGCAAATACATCATCAGCGGCTCAGAGAACCAGCTCATCTACATATGGAGGACCAGCCATGACGTCTCCAAGCTAACTTCTGTTCGGAGAGATCGCAATGATTTCTGGGAGAGTATCAAAGGTGAGTGTGCCTCTTTTAACATTAAAACTCAATTTGGGAAATTTATTTTCATCTAACAGTGTTTATGATTATTTGTTTATGTACTTTTGCAGAAGGGCAGAGATGCCTGAGAGCTTGAGATAGCGTGAATTTTTTTTTTTATTATCTCTACTACACAGGTACAGGCCATGATAATCATGGTGGGTAGTTAACTACTGTTTTTACTGTTAGTGCACTACATGTCTACACATGTGAAAAGCGGTTTGACTTTTGCACTTACAAATGTGCCAGAGCCTCATTAGGTTACTTGCACTCGCTGGTGAGGTTGGACTTTAGCAAGAATCTGTGGCCATTGGACAATATTTTTTTAACCATATAAAAGTTTCCAATGCGGGATTTGATTCCGGGTCGTAGTGGTCCAAAACCAACGGTTCAGACCCCCCTTCTACCAACTCACTTGAAGTATTAAAGTCTTCTTCTTCTTTCTTATCTCTACTCAATCATATCAGGGTATCAAGCTTGTAGAGCTTGTTGATGGTGTCTGTCAGGGAAGAGTAAAGCTCATCAATGTATGAGCCAATACACTCAATAATGTGTTTTGGGGTTGCAGGTTGACACTTAGTACATAGTGGGAAAACCCTGCAACCATTCTGGAAAGTCATTGTCTGTAGATGACCAAACTTGTCTGGAAATCAAAGACTGTTGTTCTCTTGGGAGGACAGAACTGGTGCTTGTCCCTCCTGCTCTGCACAAGTCTAAAGTACTGTTATTTAATGAGTTAAACACACTCTCTGTGCAGCACATGATGTCCTGGTGACCTCAGCTGTCTTCGCCCCCAGACCCGCCATCATCCTGGACAGCCTAGAACTCTCTAGTCCCCGCTATGTCATCGTCAGTGCAGACTTCAACGGCTGCATCAAGGTGATGGTGAACCACTGTCCGGCCCCTCAGCCCCCCACCTCTGTCTGACCACACATTCCACACTCCTTCTAGAGCTAATATTTTTGTATATTCAAATTTTGTGCTGATTTATCCTCTAATATATTATTTATATAACCCTCTCCTCCTCATATTTTGAAAAATGGGAGAAAAAAAAGCTTTATCATCTGTGCCAAACTAGAAGTCAAAATTGGCATCAAAGGATAAGAAAAAATGTAATTTGACTTTGCAATACACCATGTGATGTTATGTTTATCTTATTTTAAGAATATAATATATATTGTTTGTTTTCTCTTTTGTTTGTCAATAAAGTATTTTTTGAATAGTATGGTCCTTAAACATACAATACACTAGGAATTATTGGAATGGAAAAGGTATCAATTATATTTGTGTAAGTTGCATTCAAGTCGACTCAACAAGAATAACCCAATCAAAGTTCCCACTATAGAGACATATATACAACGTTTACCACCGAAGAATATTTCTTAACTGAACTCCCTTTTCCTGTCATCAGATTATTCGTGCAATTTAGAACCCTTTCAATTTTTTTTCAGAGAACACCATCTGATTTTAATGAGGGGTGAAGACCTGAAATGCACTTTCTGTGGATTAGGAATAACAAGGGAGATGTTGCACTACTTATTTGATTGTGCTGCTCTGTCTGAGGAAAGACGAAAACTAAATGATAAAACGGGGCAACTTTGTCCTTCATTTCCGGCACTAATTAATGAAATATCAAAGAATTCTATATACAGTTACGAGCGTCATTCCTCATCAGTCGTCTCTGTCACCATTTGCTTTTTTTTTTTTGGAATGGCGCCCTCCTATTGGTTGACTACGGTCACACCACCTTTGCCCCCCCCATCATGCCTCCCCCACTCGCTCTTTCGTTTTTGTAACTATTGTTTTGGAGCGGGTCGCTCTTTAAATAAATGCATATATTAGTTAATAACTAAATGGAATTCTCTCTTTCCTTTTCCCAGTAAGAGACGCCTACGGAAGCCAACAGTACATAGACAGATAAAGCACATAGGCTATAGTTATTAACTAATATATGCATTTATTTAAGGTGCCAATTTATAATTGTAACAAATAGTATTTGAATAAAGACATTCAATCGAGTAAAACACGGGCGTTGCCCGGGCCATTCGGCTAGTAGGTATATAGCGATGGCGATATTTGGATTCCACAGGATTATATCCCGGAAAAAGGCCACACAGTGTTCTCCCCATCCTTGGTGAACTGGCGAATCCTGTATAGGGCGAGAGGCCCTAAATAAAGGCTTTTGTTGTTGTTGTTGCATTCAAGTTTCTTTATAGCTATAATGGGTGTCTTGTAAGGTCATTGTTGTGGATCCTATGTTAAGAAAATTTGTCTTATATTAGAATAGGTTTAGAAAAGAGGAGTCTTGTGTGATTAAATTAATAATTACAAGCACAAGGTAATAAGACCAAATCCAAATAAATAGTGTGTGATGTTTCGGTAACAGCATTGTTACCATCTTCAGACAAGTGTATTGAATGAGAAATTTTATTACAGCAAGTTTTAAAATAGTTACTGTTATCAAGTGTGTAAACAAGATAGCAGATAAGAAGAAGATAGTTTTCTGAAAAACAGAAAACTCTCAGAAAATTATCTTCTTATCTGCTATCTTGCTTACACATTTGATAACAGTAACTATTTAAAACATGCTGTGGTAAAATTTCTCATTCAATACACTTGTCTGAAGATGGTAACAACGCTGTTACCGAAACGTCACACACTATTTATTTATTTGGATTTGGTCTTATTACCTTGTGTTTATAATCTATAATCCAATTGTGCCTTATCATTAATAACTACAAGGTAATAAGACCAATTCCAAATAACGGTAATTGTTTCTGTAACAGCGTTGTTACCATCATCAGACAAAAGACTGAATGAGAAGAAATATCACAACATGTTCTTAAATAGTTTGTACTGTTGCACTACAGTATTATTTAAAAACATGCTGTGATATTTCTTCTCATTCAGTACTTTGTCTGGTTGTAATAACACTGTTACCGAAATGTCACACACTATTAATATACAGTAAAATCTCCCTGTAAAGGACACCTAGTTGCAGAGTAAAATTGTCCATTATGGAGAGGTCTCCTCTTACCAGAGATTTGATAAAGAGTAAAAATGGTCATTTTGCAAATATAAACTGTCCTTTGTAGAGAGGTGTCCTCTAGCATGAGGGTCCTCTCATGGAGGTTCTACTGTATTTGGTCTTATTACTTTTTATTTCTTATCTATAAAATCCAAATTGTGGCTTGTAATAAATCAAAAACTATAAATTTGTAACTAAAAATATAGAAAATATAATGGCTTAGAAAAGAAAATTTAAAGATCTATTATTGTTTCAATATAATACCATTTTCAAAAGTGTAAGTTTTTTTTATTTTTTAACTAGCGGATGTACCCGGCTTCGCCCGGGTTTTACCCGAGTAAAGGTTTGTATAACGAACATTTGTTAAAACAATTCTCTATAAACATATAAAAAAAAAAGATATATTTTGATAATTTGAAACTCGTAAATTTGAATCTCTCGATAAAGTGATCATTTTTTCCCGGTCCCTGTGTGCCGTGTCATCCTGAATTTTGTATTTCCTAATTTTCTACATTACAAAATAATCGTTTCATCTAGTGAACATTTTTTCCCGGTCCCTTAAAAAATACTCGATAAGTTGATTTCGATAAATTGAAAATCGTAAATTTGAATCTCTCGATAAAGTGATCATTTTTTCCCGGTCCCTGTGTGCCGTGTCATCCTGAATTTTGTATTTCCTAATTTTCTACATTACAAAATAATCGTTTTATCTAGTGAACATTTTTTCCCGGTCCCTTAAAAAATACTCGATAAGTTGATTTCGATAAATTGAAAATCGTAAATTTGAATCTCTCGATAAAGTGATCATTTTTTCCCGGTCCCTGTGTGCCAGGTCATCCTGAATTTTGTCTTTCCTAATTTTCTACATTACAAAATCATCGTTTTATCTAGTGAACATATTTTCCCGGTCCCTTGAAAAATACTCGATAAGTTGAATAAAATCATGGTCGTGAATCTCTCGATAAAGTGATCATTTTTTCCTTGCGACGGAGATAGGCTTAGGTCTGCCCCACCCCGTCGAGAGAATGGATCCGAAAGTCGACATGGACCGAAATGTCCCTTGTTCAAACCAGCACAATATAGCCTACCTCCGATATTTCCCACGGAGGTACGTTAAACATCATCGCTGATTTTGTCCGGTCCGTCATCATTTCGCGCAGACATGGGTTTTACATTCAACCCACCGCGAAATCATCACCTTGCACAAGCTCCCACGACGATTCAAACACCTCGTGTCCGAGCAGCTTGTCACTTGTAAAGGACAACGCCGTCCTCGTCCCAATTTTTGGCACTGTGAGCGCATACTTCCTCCAATTGGTTAAAACTACTAAAATCCCAGTAGTATCTAAATAATTAAGGTAGAAGGCCCAGGGCAAGTTTCCACTCGCTCTGTCCGCCTATATTCTACCTTTGCATCTCGAACTATTTTATCTTCGAAAATTAAATATAAGTCCATTCGACTTCCTCACCTAAACACGGGACTTTTCCCCTCGGACTCGCTACACAAGTAACTGCATAGATAAGGTAGAATGGCCCAAAGCAAGTTTCCCCTCGCTCTGTTCGCCAACATTCTAACATTGTATGTAGTTCTATATTTACCTCAGTCCTGAGCTCACTCAATTTCCAACCTCAACCTCATTTCTCGTACTCTACACCTATAGCATAGAAAGCCCATGCCAAGTCTTCCCCTTGCCATGTCCGCCTGAAAACATATCTCAAAATGTAGAGTTCCCCAGTCTTAATGGCTCAATATTTACATCATATGCATGTGACTCTTCTTCTCCTTGTTCACACTCCTCAATAGAGGATTTCTGATGGGAATATGATTGTTTCTTAATTAAAATATTTTCCCGGTCCCTTGAAAAATACTCGATAAGTTGAATAAAATCATGGTCGTTTATGGAAGATGGACGTAGTTCCCGGAGGTCACCCGCGAAGCTTTTGCGAGTTAAAGCTACAAATCTGCAAATAACTCTAAGAATATTAAAGATATTCAAGAAATTATTTTTCGAAAACCTTTCCGGGGATATGCCTAATAATATCCCAAAATTTCACAGCGATTGGATGTATGGTTTCTGAATCCATAGAGGACACACACACAGACATTCATTTTTATATATATAGACTAGCGGATGTACCCGGCTTCGCCCGAGGTTTTACCCGAGTAAAGGTTTGTCTAACGAACATTTGTTAAAACAATTCTCTATAAACTTATTAAAAAAAAAAGAAATATTTTGATAATTTAAAACTCGTAAATTTGAATCTCTCGATAAAGTGAACATTTTTTCCCCGTCCCTGTGTGCCGTGTCATCCTGAATTTTGTCTTTCATAATTTTCTACATTACAAAATCATCGTTTTATCTAGTGAACATATTTTCCCGGTCCCTTGAAAAATACTCGACAAGTTGAATAAAATCATGGTCGTGAATCTCTCGATAAAGTGATTATTTTTTCCCGGTCCCTGTGTGCCGTGTCATCCTGAATTTTGTCTTTCCTAATTTTCTACATTACAAAATCATCGTTTTATCTAGTGAACATATTTTCCCGGTCCCTTGAAAAATACTCGATAAGTTGAATAAAATCATGGTCGTTTATGGAATATGGACGTAGTTCCCGGAGGTCACCCGCGAAGCTTTTTTCTTGTCTACTTTGCACAGCTGTGTCACCAACTCTGCCCCCGCGCGCCAGGACCTCTTGATCCCTCTGATTGGTCGGTGGGAACTTTGGCCGGCGGCCGGACTACATTTTCTCGGTGGGGGGGGGGCAGACCTAAGCCTATCTCCGTAGCAAGGTGGCGCTGCTTGCGAGTTAAAGCTACAAATCTGCAAATAACTCTAAGGATATTTAAGATATTCAAGAAATTATTTTTCATAAACCTTTCCGGGGATACACCTAATAATATCCCAAAATTTCACGGCGATTGGATGTATGGTTTTTGAATCCATAGAGGACACACACACACACAGACATTCAATTTTATATATATAGATATAGATTAAGACTTCTGGGTGAATAGAAGGAAGAGAAATTTCTTATACATGGATTTGTTAAACATATAAAATGAAAGGATTTAAAAGCACGAATGTTTCTTTTATACATAATACAAACTTCTACTGCCCTTACTGCGATGAAAAAATATATTGGGAGGGCTTGGCTCATTAGTGGTGAACCCTCCCAGCGGGAGTTTGTGTTAATTTATGCCTAACTGGCCTTGTCTTTATTTTTTGTGGAAGAGCATTGCTGGATGCAAATATTTGAATGTAATTCTACTGTCCTATAAGCTTATGTCCATAGTTTTCTTGAAAACCATTTCTGAGATTCCATCCTTCAGTGCTGCGTATATAAGCAGAATCGTCCAATACAGTATTAGAGCTCTGAGAAGTGGTCTGGTGGATTAAATTGGCGAAACTGCTGGGAGGGTTCACCACTGATGAGCCAAGACCTCCCAATATATTTTTTCATCGCAGTAAGGGCAGTAGAAGTTTGTATTATGTATAAAAGAAACATTCATGCTTTTAAATCCTTTCATTTTATATGTATAGATGGCGCGTTATTGCTTTGTGTTGATTTGTTAAACATCAATTTCAGATTTGACGCCACAGTTGAAGAAATATGAACTCTTCCACCGGACAACAACAACATATATATAACAAATGAAGAATACAAATAAGGGGGTCGGTGGAAGGATGGTTTAAACTGTTGGTTTTCGATCACTAAGACCCGAGTTCGATTCCAGCATTGGGGACTTTTTTATGATTTTAAAAAAATGCTCCAATGGCTCCCGATTCTTGCAAAAGTCCAACCCCACCAGCGAGTGCAAGTAACCAAACGGGGTTCTGGCACATTTGTAAGTGCAAAGTCGAACTGCTCTTCACTTGTGTAGTTATGTGGTGCACTTACAGTAAAAGCAGTCGCCTACTTCTACCCATCATGATTACCATGGCCTGTACAACGTGTACTAGGGATAAGCAAAGAATACAAATAATAAAGTACAATGTGTATACAGAGCAAACAGGGAAGGTATTGATAGATTTAATAATCAAGTCTTGCAGTTCCGGATGTATTCATCTAGCTTGGTCTTGAATAATTCACTGGTGATGGTCTCTCCCTTGTTCCACTCAGGGTTCCTCACGGCATAGTCCACGTAGATCTGCCAGATACACAGGTTGGTTTTTACTCTGGTTACTCCTATGCAAGCTGGACTCTCAGAACTGAAGAAGGAAATATAATTGAAGCCTTTAAATATGGACATGAAGAAAGCTACACAGAGTGCCATGGAGACAAATAAAAATGACAGATATTTCAATCTTAATACTGATAAAGCACAATTTGGATTATAGATAGAAGAAAATAAGACCTAATCCAAATAATTTAATAGTGTGTGACATTTGGGCAACAGCAATGTTACATTAATACTGTTAGATGATCCCTATAATTCCTAATATGTAAACAAAGACTGGCCTATTTCAGACACATAATGAGAGCAAATGGTTAATAAAGATGCATATGTTGTGAAAAATTGGAGGAAGACCTGCAATGAGCCGGCTAAAAAGAGTTAAGAAAGTAACCAGGTCATCTTGATTAGCAGCAAGTGATGGTCCCTAACAAATCACATTAAACACAGGTAATAAGACCAAACCCAAATAAATAAATAGTGTGCAACGTTTTGGCAACAACGTTGTTACCATCTTCAGACAAAAGTACTGAATGAGAAATTTTACCACAGAATGTTTTAAATAGTTACTGTTATCAAGTGTGTAAACGGAGTAAAAGGGTTTACACAATTGATAACAGTAACTGTTACTACGCTGTTACCGAAACGTCACACACTATTTATTTGGATTTGGTCTTATTACCTTGTGTTTATAATCTATAATCCAAATTGTGCCTTATCAAATCACATTAAAGAATAATTGTCCATATAGTAACTTGACACTAACAATTCATTATAACAACATCACTTTGGAATTAGATGTTATGTTGCTATAAAGGTTTGTTGCTACATCTTCTCTTCTTTTTTATCTCCACCCAATCATATTAGGGTATCAAGCTTGTAGAGCTTGAGACTTGACAACCATTATGACTGGGTGAAGTAGAATGCGTCTGCCTTTGTCATTAAGACTGGGAGCACTATTCAGTGGCAGGCCGACTTAGCTCCAAAAGAAAATGGCCTCCTCTGACATGAGGAACAGACGCCATGTGCAGCCGCTCCTAACATGGAGTACAAACTCATCCTGTATCCCTGGATTAGGAGCCCTTACAGGGTACAATCAGTTGAGCCCAGGATTTTTAACAAGCTTGTTACTGCTCCCCCTCCTTTTTTTTCATCTGGGCTTGGAACCAGCAAAGGCGGAGTGGTAAGGTATAGTATGAATAAGTATAGTAAACAAGGGGATTGGAAAGAATTTTTAATATGGGGATTCAAGAGCCTTGAAATTTGTAAGTAACACTACAATTTTGTTTGTTTGTCTGATCTTGTCTTCTCTGTATCAGGATGGTTGGTTCATGCACCATTCAGTGGGATACCTGAATTATTGGAACAATAGAGATGATTTCATGCTCCTTGAGCTGTTTTATAAGTAGCAGCCTCTCTCAAAGGTCCTGTTTAGTACATCTAATGCAAGCCAAAATATGTTCTGGAGCTGCAGGTGCCCAGCTACATTTTGGGTGAGTGGGGTAGATTTTGTTATTTTCTATTTTCAATGGCTTGAGATGGCCTGTTGTTGTTGTTTCTTATCCCCTTGTGTAAAGATTGCACGAGTCCATGCTCCTCGAGCTGTTTTATGATAAGCAGCGGCCTCTCCCAAAGGTCCTGTTTAGTGCAACTAATGCAAGTCAAAATGTGTTCTGGAGCTGCAGGTGCCAAGCTACATTTTAGGCAGGTGGGGTAGATTTTGTTATTATTTTCTATCTTCAATGGCTTGAGATGGCCTGTTCTAAATCTTGGTATTGTTGTTTGATGCTGTCTGAGGTTCAGAGCGTCTCCTGGGTCCACTCCACTGTACCAGCTGTGCTTAGGTGGGAATAGAGAGAATTTAGTGCCATTAAACCTAACTTTAATACAGAGAATACACTAGTATAGAATTATAAAACTATTTTAGAGGCGTAATATTCTTTTTAAAATAAAACAATTTCTACTGTCCTTACTGCAATGGAAAAATTAAAGGGAGGGCCTGGCTCATCAGTGGTGAACCCTCCCAGCGGTTTCGCCAGTTTAATCTACCATACCGCTGTTATATTGCATTTTTGGAACTTCCTTTTATAGTTGACTGTTGTAAGACTCTTGGAATGGGTATTTTATTTTGTCCATTGCAGTAAGGACAGTAGAAATTTTTTTATTTTAAAATAGTTTTATAATTTGATAACAGATGGCGCGCTAGTGCATCGTAACACTAGTATAGACCCCGCACATCAATATATTTGTTTAAAATTCCCAAATAAAGAAGAGGTTTACACAAATAAATTTACTGGCAATGCGTTTCTTTTAAATATCATCAAATATTATCTCTACAGACCTTACTGCAATGATATGATTTATTGAATGAGAGGGCTTGGCTCATCAGTAGTGAACCCTCTCAGCGGTTTTTCCAAATTAATTGTTCACTACTGATGAGCCAAGCCCTCTCATTCAATAACTCATATCATTGCAGTAAAATCTGTAGAGATAATTATTTGATGATATTTAAAAGAAACGCATTGCCAGTAAATTTATTTGTGTAAAAATGTTAACGATAGATGGCAATTAAATTTATAAAAGAAGAGGTCTACCTTCTTGTAGATGTCATGGAGAATATCTTTGACATTCTGTGCGGCCACGTCTGTGTTGAGGATGAGCTTGAGGCCAGTGGGAGTCTCATAGTAGTTAAGGCGGTATTTGCTGGTGCGATAGGTCAGGAAGCCATCCTTGCTGCACACCCAGTATTTATACATCCATCCCCCTGTTATAAACACATCGAAATACAACCAAATCCAAATAAATAAATAGTGTGTGACATTTCTGTAACAGCGTTGTTACCATCTTCAGACAAAAGTACTGAATGAGAAATTTTACCACAGCATGGTTTAAATAGTTACTGTTATCAAATGTGTAAACAAGATAGCAGATAAGAAGAAGATAATTTTCTGAGAAACACAGATAATTATTCTTAGAATTAAAAGTGGAAGTGTGTTTCTCAGAAAACTATCTTCTTCTTATCAGCTATCTTGTTTACACAATTGATAACAGTAACTATTTAAAGCATGCTGTGGTAAAATTTCTCATTTAGTACTTTTGTCTGAAGATGGTAACAACGCTGTTACTGAAACATCACACACTATTTGGATTATGGTCTTATTACCTTGTGTTTATAATCTACTAGCCGAATGACCCGGGCAACGCCCGTGTTTTACCCGATTGAATGTTTTTATTCAAATACTATTTGTTACAATTATAAATTGGCGTCTTAAATAAATGCATATGTTAGTTAATAACTATAGCCTATGTGCTTTATCTGTCTATGTACTGTTGGCTTTCGTAGGCGTCTCATACTGGGAAAAAGAAAGAGAGGATTCCATTTAGTTATTAACTAATATATGCATTTATTTAAGGAGCGACCCGCTCCAACACAATGATTACAAAAACGAAAAAGCGAGTGGGGGGGGGGGGGGGGGCAAAGGTGACGTGATCGTAGCCGACCAATAGGAGGGCGCCATTGCAAAAAAAAATCAAACGGTGACAGAGATGACTGATGAAGAATGACGCTCGTAACTGTATATAGAATAATCCAAATTATGCCTTATCATCCCCCTGTTATATATTTCAAATTGTTTACCTAGGATACTTCAAGTCCTTAAGGTAACAAAACCTAATCCTAATTCATATAATGTTAGCGACACCTCTTGGTAACAGTATTGTTACCATCATCAGACAATGGTACTGAATGAGGAAATCAATCAAAATTTATTTTTCCTGTGTGCACCATTCACTTTATACAGACACTACACGCCACGCCCTACTCAAACTCTCTACAAAGGTTTTCCTTCGACTTTCTCCATCCCACAGTTCACTACCTACATATTTACAACCAACATCAACGATTGGTGCTGGAATCTATTATCTCTAAAAAAACTCAATAGCATAAATAGGAAAATAGACATTCCCGACATCTATGGTGTTTTCCTTGCTGGTATTTCTATGTTATCTCGAGCCTTTTCTCCATATATATTTATTTAATAGCATTCTTGTCTACTTTGCATCTTTTTTCTTTTCACGCTGTTATACAAATTGCCTCTGCTATATATACAACAACAACAAAAAAGCCTTTATTTAGGGCCTCTCGCCCTATACAGGATTCGCCAGTTCACAATGGATGGGGAGAACACTGTGTGGCCTTTTTCCGGGATATAGTCTTGTGGAATCCAAATATCGCCATCGCTATATACCTATTCTTTGATATTTCATTAATTAGTGCCGGAAATGAAGGACAAAGTTGCCCCGTTTTATCATTTAGTTTTTATCTTTCCTCCTCTGCTATATATATTTGAGAAGCCCTTGCCATTGGTATCCATCTTGCTATGTGATAGCCGCCTGTAGAAGGGTTTTTACTCGAAAGCTTGTGCTCATTTTATATAAAAGACACCCATCTTCCTTATCGCCTGGTTCATTTCACAAAGTTATATATTCATTATGATGTTATATATTTAATAAAATAATGCCTTGTATCAATTTAGAATAAAATATCAGGTCTCCAGGGAAAGGTATTACCGAAACATCACACACTATGTATTTGGATTTGGTCTTATTACCTTGTGTTTATAATCTATAATACAAATTGTGCCTTATCAGCTAGAAAGAATGGAAAACCATTAATATACTCTAAAATGGGATAAAATTGAGAATTCTGCACTTGTAGAACAGGAAAAAACACTGGGCACAAACTTTTTCAATCTAAAAGAAACAGAGACACGTTCAACAAGTTTTACCGCAAATGTTTCTTTTCACAGAACGAAAAATCGTTCTAGTGGACATGGCATCTGTCCGGTAAGCGGAACACTGTGAGTTTGATTCTCATCCCTGGACACTTTTATTTTTCCATTCATCATTACCCTTCACAATTCATCCTTTCATAACTCATCGCTAAGGATAGGAATAGTCGTTATTTCTCCTTAAAATAATGAAAATTAAGATTTTTTTGTTCTGTAAAAAGAAACATTTGCGGTAAAAATTGTTAAACGTCGTACCATATTATCTAAATACAGTGTACTCCGCTTATAACGAAGTCGCATTATCCATGACAATCACTTTGTTATATCCGAAGTTTGTTATATCCGCAGTTGGAAAAAAAAATGTTTTGTACCAATAATTTTATTTACTATTCAACTCAAAACTGCTTGAACCACTGCAGCAGAGCCTCATCAACATCAGCATATGTAGATCCACGTGCTCGTTTCCGACTGCTTTCTCCCGCATGCAGAGCTTCTTGGTGGATCTTCTCAGAGTTCTTTATTATGGTGCTGAGCGACGACTGTGGGATATTATGTTTCTGGGCAACATCTGTCTTTTTCTTCTTCTCCACTTCAATCTCTCTTAGGATTTGCAGCTTGACTGACAGAGATAGTGAGTTTCTTGTTTGTTTTCGTTCTCCTGCCATGGTAAACGTTAATAAAATATAAGCGTTTATTAAACAATTTAATTTTGTTTAAATAATGTAAAAAAAAATACTTATAATATGTTTGCATATTTTAAAATTGTATATTATTAACTTATTTGTTGTGTATCATTAAATTTGTGTCATTCACACGTTGTAATTTGATATATATTATGCATAATATATTAGTCAATTATAATGGTAAATGAGAAAACTTCGTTATAAACGGATAAAATAAAAATTTATACATGCAAATCACTTTGTTATAAGCGAAAATTCTTTATATCCGACTTCGCAATATCCAGAGTTCTTTTAATGGTTTAAGCCCTTCTTTTCTTTCGTGCAGACAATTTCATTCGCTATATGCGGAATTTCGCTATAACCGACTTTGTTATAAGCGGAGTACACTGTATATGTAGACCACACCATTAAATTGGAATCTTACCTTTCAGTGGGGTTGATACGGGAAACAAAAGACTTGATGGAATAGATCATTCCATACATGAGCTTCATTTCCTAAAAAAAAAAAGACAATGTTTACAATGGTGTTTCACATTAGGTACAAAAATTCCAAGTTAATAAGGAAAAGGGTATCAAAAATGATAAAGCACAATTTTGATTATAGCACAAGAAATAAAGACCTAATCCAAATAAATTAATAGTGTGTGATGTTTCGGTGTATTCTGTTGTCTGATGATAGTAACAACGCTGAAACGTCTCACGCTATTAATTTATTTAGATTTGGTCTTATTACCTTGGAGCTAAGGAAAGTAACAATAGAGAAAATAAATGAAGCAGCAGATGCTCCATGGGAGGACACTCAGGTAATACCTCCTTTACAGGGAGGTTCTAGTGTATATAGTGATGTTTGCCAGCATATATTAGTGATATATGGGGAATATATATTGCACACCACCATAATTATATATTTATTTTAACTCCGCCTTTGCCGGTCCCAAGCCCGGATGAAAACGGAGGAGGGGGAGCAGTAACAAGCTCACTAAAAAACCTGGGTTCAGCTGGCCCGGCTGATAGTACCCTGTAAGGGCTCCTAATTCAGGGATACAGGATGAGTCTGTACTCCATGTTAGGAGTGGCTGCACATGGCGTCTGTTCCTCATGTCAGAGGCGGCCATTTCTTTTGGAGCTAAGTCGGCCTGCCACTGAGTAGTGCTCCCAGTCTTAATGACAAAGGCAGACACATTCTACTTCACCCAGTCATGATGGTTGTCAAACAGACACCATCAAGGGTCACAACTTGATATCCTAATATGATTGAGTGGAGATAAGAAATATTTATTTACTCATCATATCAAAGGCTCTTTGTCATCATTATCAAGAGTTTTAAACTGGTGTCTGCTCGAGGTGTTTTTGGTGTTGTTACAAGGGTAAGGTGAAAAGTTTTCAGTCTGACCCAGAGATGGCATTCCAATCAGCAAAAGATTATGTTTCCTTACAGTGTGTGTATGTCATTAGTTCATAGGACAAGTTTCAATGTGTTGTCTCAAGTAGTTGGGGTAAACTTGTCTCTGCAGTACACATCTTGTGTGTGTTTCATTGAAATATATAAAAGTGGGTGTGAGGTTAATTTATAATACAATATAATGTGGCTTATGATTGTAAAACGACGTTTGACAATTTTACCGCAAATGTTTCTTTTGAATGAAAAATCGTAATTTAATTTAAGGAGAAATAACGACTATTTCTATCCTTAGGGATAAAGTATGAAAGGATGAATTGTGAAGAGTAATGATGAACGGAAAAATAAAAGTGTCACAATTCATTCTTTCATACTTCATCCCTAAGGATAGAAATAATCGTTATTTCTCCCTAAATTAAATTACGATTTTTCCTTTAAAAGAAACATTTGCGGTTAAAATTGTCCAACGTCGTTCTACAATGAAGTTATTAAATTCATTTTGGATGGATTAACTCCTGAAGAAATTCATACACCAGCCTGCTGTCACCATTTGACCATACGTGTAATTCTGGGAGACTTAGTGGGAAAATGTGGTGCGATACACATTGTATTTTCATAAACCAATGGGTAATTATTTCCTGGGATTTGGTCTTATTACCTTGTGTTTGTAACCCCAAAAAAACAGACCCTCCAACTAGACAGAAGGAAGTCGACACAGTTGGCCAGATGGAAATCTGGTCACCTGTGCCCTCTATAAAGAGGGAGCCAAAAGCTTCCCCATGTGCACTAGGTGCAAAACCTAAGAGGCCACTCCCCAACATATACTAAATTTATTTGTGTAAAATTTTAACGATAGATGGAAATAAAATTTAATTTACTAATATACTAAATTGTATTGGAAAGGACAAAGGATCCCTGTACAAAGTACAGAGTTCTTGAACTTCTTTATGAGCACGACCTCCAAGAGATCTTGTCCAATTTAGACTAATAAAAGGATAAGTAAAAAAAAAAACTTATATTTGCAATACAGTAGAACCTCCAAGAAGAGGATACTCACGCTAGAGGATACCTCTCTACAAAGGACAGTTATCGTAAAGATAGAGGCTGCCTGGCCGGCATTCATATTTCTATGATAAATAGACACTTCAGTCAGTTAGAGCCAGACAAAGACAAAAGATTTTTGTTAAAACGTTGAGAAAATATGATAAGGCACAATTTGGATTATTCTATATACAGTTACGAGCGGCATGCGTTCTTCATCTCTGTCACCGTTTGCTTTTTTTTTTTTTGGAATGGCGCTCTCCTATTGGTTCGCTACGATGGCGCCACCACTGCGCGAAACACTTTGTTTTTGACTTTGCCCCCCCACTCGCTTTTTGGTTTTTGTAACTATTGTGTTGGAGCGGGTCGCTCCTTAAATAAATGCATATATTAGTTAATAACTAAATGGAATCCTCTCTTTCTTTTTCCCAGTAAGAGACGTCTACGGAAGCCAACAGTACATAGACAGATAAAGCACATAGGCTATAGTTATTAACTAACATATGCATTTATATAAGGCGCCAATTTATAATTGTAACAAATAGTATTTGAATAAAAACATTCAATCGGGTAAAACACGGGCGTTAATGATCCAACAGGTCCACGTGTCTAAATTAAAACACGGGCCTTGCCCGGGTCATTCGGCTCATAGATTATAAACACAAGGTAATTAGACCAAATCCAAATAAATAAATAGTGTGTGACATTTCAGTAACAACGCTGTTACCGAAATGTCACACACTATTTATTAAGATTTGGTCTTATTACGTTGAGAAAATGAAAAACTCTAACTGGCCTAAGTGTATTTTTCATAGAAAAAAAGACAGTTTTTATTAGCAGAATTACCATTTTTACAATTTGGCAACTCTCTGGTAAGAGGACACCTCTCCTAAAGGACACCTTAGTTCTGCATTTAGGTGTTGTCCTTTACAGGGAGGTTCTACTGTATATTGTTTTTGTAATGCATATTATAAAATATTTGAAGAAGGGATTGAGATTTTAAAAAAATAGGACCATCACACATTCAGAATTACTTACATCATTCTGAGGCATGCCGGATTTCTTGCGTCTATTCCATTCTTGGTAATAGATGCAATTTCCTTGGTTGCTGAAGATGTAGAGATTGTATATGACCATGGTCCTGGAAAATTCTGAGATTAAAATATACAAATACACACACACATATATATCTAAAGTAGAAAATAATTTTAAAAAATAGGTCAGGTATTGATATTAAAAACAAAATAGGCATATCCTGACCGCTCACATAAGCTTTTTTTGATGACAGAGCGCCATCTAGTGAAACAAAAATCAACTAATCAACAACAACAACAACAAAAAGCCTTTATTTAGAGCACTGACCCTATACAGGATTCACCAGAGGTATGTATAAGAACAAAGCAGTGAGACAAAGGAAACAACGATATAGACAGAAGAAAAAGAAAAAAAAAACAAGAAAGAGAAAGAGGGAAGCAAGAAAAACAACACAAAAAGAGTAGCAGTAAGAAAGTGAGGAGTGAGTGTAACTAAAATCAACTAATCATTGATTTAAATTTTTCCCTGATTGATATTTGACTTACCCATTTTCTTGATAAATCAAGGAAAGCCAACCAAAAATGTGTTTCGGGCTATTGGCCCTCGTCAGCATGGTACAAGCAGTTGTTACAGATAGCTTTTCTTGATTTATCATACTACAGTTAAACCTGTCTATAGCGCCCCCCCTCTTGGGACTCACCAAAATAGGGTGCTATAGAGAGGAGGTGCACTATAGATAGGTCACTTTTAATGTAAATTGCATCGTACTACGAATTTAAAATCGGGTGCTATAGAGAGAGGGTGCTATAGACAGGTCACTTTTAATGTAAATTGCATCGTACTACGAATTTAAAATAGGGTGCTATAGAGAGGAGGTGCACTATAGATAGGTCACTTTTAATGTAAATTGCATCGTACTACGAATTTAAAATCGGGTGCTATAGAGAGAGGGTGCTATAGACAGGTCACTTTTAATGTAAATTGCATTGTACGACGAATTTAAAATCGGGCGCTATAGAGAGGGAGGCACTATTTATAGGGGGCGCTATAGACAGGTGTTGGATCCTATAGTTAATAATTTCCTTAAATTCAATTTTATATATGAAAATTAAGCCAAAATATTCTAAATTCAATTGTACAATATAAATCTTTAATATGTAAATTTTAAAGCAATCAACATGTATGCAAATTTCTAGTTTGGTTAATTAATAGTTTTTTTTTTGTTTTCTCTCTCTCTCTACCACTAGTATCATAATCTAAGTCAAATTCATGTAATCTAAAATCATGTGGTAGCTACTCCTAACTCTAAAACCAAAAGACAATAAAATAATTCAAGACAAGTGGCAAAGTGCTTCTTAGTATTTTTTACTGAACATTCAAGCCACGAACATTATGGTCCCTCATCGAGCCGGATACTTTAAAAAATTAAGGTAAGCCATTTGAAAACTTAAAATTCTTAAAATAAAGTCATGCCCAAATCAGAAGTTAAAATTCGGCACAAATTCAACTTTATTATTCAGGAAATAAAGGATCTGGAATCAGAGAATAAAGCTATTGTAGAATCCAAAAACATACATGGATTAAAGCTATTCAAACAAGAAGTTAATGAAAGGAAAATTAGCCTAAATCAAGTTATCAACATATTATTAGAATCAGAGTTAGATGATACACAATATGACGATTATTCAAAGGCCAAGAAGGATATTTTTAATATGTTGGTGTCTATTGAAGAGGCTTTATCTTTGATTAAAACCAAAGAAAATACTCATAGTGATAAACAACTGCCCGAATCCAATGTTAATTTACCTAAGATAAATTTACCCATTTTCAATGGTGATTCAGCCAATTGGCTTAGTTTTAGAGAAATATTTAACTCCACCATTAATTCAAATCAAACACTAACTGAAATACAAAAATTTCAATATCTAAATGCATCTGTTAAGGGTCCTGCGGAAAAGTTGATTCGGGGTTTTCCCATTTCTGACAAAAACTACCAGCAAGCATGGGATACCTTATGCAATAGATTTAATAACAGAAGAGAATTGGCTTTTTCACAAATCAACAAAATATTCTCCATAAGGCCATTAAAATCTATTTCGGCTGGTTCTCTCTATGAAATCCTTGATGTTTGCAATGAAGGCATTAGAAATCTCTCAGTGCTAGGACTTGAGAAAAACACATTAACAGATCTAATCCTGATCAATTTTTTTGAAAAAAGAATTGGTGAAGCCCTCAGGAAAGAATGGGAATTAACCCTTCAAAATGAAGAATATCCAACATTTGAAAACTTTGTGAATTTTTTAGAAAAACATGCTAGAAGCCTGCAAGGTATGAGAATTCCTTTGTTCCAGGAACAAAAAATCTCTAGCAAAAATATGATGGCTCATGGCCTTTATGTCAACAAAGGTCAAAATTGTATTTTATGTCATCAAATTCATAAACTAAATGACTGCCAGAGATTCATAAATCTTCCCTTGCCTAAAAAATGGGAATTAGTTAAAAAACATAAACTTTGTCAAAATTGCCTTAGAGCAAATCATGAGATATCCAAATGTCTCATCACATCAAGATGTAAAAACTGCAAGCAGAACCATCATACTCTTCTGCATGAATACAACTCTGAACCATCCATTCCACAACCAAAAACCTCTCAAGAGATGTTGATTTCAACAAATACCATCTGTAATGCGATGCCTTTGGAAACGGAAACAAATATTCTACTGTCAACAGCCCTTATTAAAGTCAAGGCGAAGGATGGCTCATTTGTGCTATGTAGAGCATTAGTGGACAATGGGTCCCAAATAAGCCTAATTTCAGAACAATGTTGCCACAAGTTGGGACTTGAAAAAAGGAAAAATTCTTATACACTAAAAGGTGTAGGTGACATTGTTGTCAACAGGACAACATCGCAGGTTGAAATAGAGTTCACCCCACATCATAATGATCAATTATTTTCTGCCAGAGCATTTGTGGTTGGAAGGGTAACTGCAGACCTTCCAAACTTCCAAATTCAGTCAGCAGACTTTCCTCATTTAGAAAATTTGCTCTTGGCAGACCCAGAATTCTATGTCACCAAGCCCATAGACCTAATTTTGGGTGCAGATACCTTTGTAGAAATAATTCTAGGTCATAAAACAGATTTAAAGCACCATCCTATAGCACTTAATACCAAGTTAGGTTGGCTTGTTTCTGGGAGAATCCATTCAACTATTAAGTCGAATACTTCGGTAATCAATCACTGTACCACTGAACTTGATTCCAGCATAAGAAAATTCTGGGAACTTGAAGATGTCCCAATTTCTAAGGCCCAGTTGGGTATAAAGAATGCCCCATCTCCAAGTCTACAAGAGTCCATTCAGAACTCTCCAAGTCTAAAGGAGTTCACTCAGAACTCTCCAAGTCTACCAGACTCTGTTCAAGGGTCACCGTCTCTAACTTTGAGCCTACAGAGCTCCAAACACAACTCTCCAACCCCCTTACAAGTATCAGTTCACAGCCTGAAAGAGGCCATGTCCCCTTTGGTCGAAATGCCATCAAGCCCTGGGTGCTCCAAGCAGATTCCAATTCCTATAGAAGAAGACTCTATAGAGAGCCAGAACCGAGTTGATAATCTGCCATCCTACCCGATGAGCCCAGAGCAGAGTTACACTCTCTCATCGGCTTCTGTTGAAGATTTCAAGGCCCAAAGTGGGCCCAAGTCCCCTACATTTCCCACCAGAGGTTCAGAGAGTTGCCGATGTTCTGGGGATTATACAGAGCCACAGATGTCTCAGAACTCCAATTTTTCATGCTCCTCTATAGAAGAATCTGAAGATAATTCAAGTAAATCTGAAGAAAATCTAAGTAGATCCGAAGATAATCCAAGTAAATCTGAAGAAATTCCAAGTAAATCTGAAGAAATTCCAAGTAAATCTAAAAAGTCACGTATCTCCAAGTTAACTCCACAAATTACTTCTAAACAAAACCAATTACTTCCTTCTGAATCAAGTCAACCATCCACTCCAGAACAACCTCTCGCTTCTCAGTCAAGTGAACCACTCTCATCTAAGAAAGAAACTTCGATTATTCCTAAGATAAAGCCACCACCCTATTATAGGCGAAAACGTCAACTTCCTGCTGAGAAAACTTCATGGGATGAACCAATTGAATCAGATATAAAGTCAAATTGGAATAAATTCCAAACTCAACTATCGTGCCTAAAGGAAATCAAAATACCAAGATACCTGAACAGTTCATCTTCTGAAATAGAAGAATTACAACTACATGGATTTTGTGATGCATCCCTTAATGCTTATTCAGCAGTTTTTTACTTGAAAACTAGATTCAAAATTCAAAAGATCAAAATCAATCTGATAACCTCAAAAACTAAGGTTGCACCATTAAAGACCATTACAATTCCAAGACTTGAACTAAGTGCAGCATTGCTTTTGGCTCAACTGAATCAAGTCATTCTTGAATCATTTCCTTTTCAACCTGACAAAACCTTTTTGTGGACTGATTCACAAATCTGCATAGATTGGATAAGATCAGATGCCAAGCAGATGGAAGGCCTTTGTTTCGAACAGAGTGTCGTCAATTCAAAATTTGACTCAAATCACTGATTGGTTCCATGTATCCAGTCAAGATAATCCAGCTGATTGCGCATCAAGAGGAATCATGCCTCAAGACTTGGTCAATCATAGAATTTGGTGGCGGGGTCCTATTTGGCTTCAAGAAAATAATGTTCGATATATTCCTTCTTCACCAACCCAAGTAAATCTCAATATCATTCAAGAAGAAGTCCGTGAGGGTCAAGTGTTGGATCAAACAACCTTAATTCAAAATTCAGAAACTATGTTAAATCTAGAATTCATTGTAAGGTATTCCACAATGACCAAATTGATCCGAATCACAGCTTGGTGTTGGAGATTCTACTACAATTGCCTCCTCTTTGATCCAATTCGTCAGAAAGGACCTTTGACAACAAGAGAATTAACAAAGGCAATTCAAGTCTTAGTCAAATCAATTCAGCAAGTTGAATTCTGCACGGAAATAAAATTACTGAAGTCAAACAAGCAACTACCTCTGTCCAACAAGCTAACTTCTCTAAATCCCTTCTTAGACACTCAAGGACTTCTAAGAGTTGGAGGTAGACTCAAGTATTCCTATTTAAATGAAAATCAAAAATTCCCTCTCTTACAACCAAAATCCCCACGCCAGGAATCACTTATCAAAAATCTCTTAACTGAGAATGCCGACATTCCTGAGGCTATTGATGAGAATCAAGAAGATTCTTCAATTTTAGAAACCACTTTTGTCATTGAAGACGAAGAGTCTAACAAAGATATCGGGACTCCAAAGATTGAAATCTCCGAAGTTTCGGTTATTGATAAATCGGAAGGCAAATATTCGAAAGAACCAGTGGTCAGTGTAGAAGCTCTGGATAAGAAGGAACTGTGCCATGATGACCCAGCTCACCTCAATGTGGTTGAAGCTGATCTTAATCGACCTAAAGAGGCTACCAGTGGCATAATCAATGTTTCTACAGAAGCTAATGAATCGGCAAGCAAAGAGAAAGCTGTATCTGTTGAAATTGTGGATACATCAACAAAGGATTATCTACAGAGCGGTGAAAAGGCTAAATTATCCCGCTGGAAACCCATCGATTCTCTATGCTTAGAAGACGTCAAGGAATCTGAAGACGACGATGAAAATTACAGTTCATCGGCATATATAGAATGGCCAGAAATCTTGAAGAAAGAAGTCTTAAGACCCGAAGCTTTAGAAAAGGCAGTCAATCTGGAAGATTTTGAGAAGGCGACAGAAAGTCGACAACTCTCCAAAGAACATTTAGAGGAATCGACCAAACAAGGCTCATGCATAAAGGCTGAATCAAAACCTTGGGAAGATCCTATTGAATCCGACTTAGCAGCCGCAGAGTCTGATAATCCAGCAGTTCCCGAAAGAGAACTGGCCAACGAATCTGAAAATCTCATCCAAGATTCACCTCAATCGGATACTCAAAGATGGAAGCTGATTCCATTACCTTTCAAACAATGAGAATTGTAATCTTAGCTACATAGTCGGAATCAATTAGTCCAGCATCTATACTATTGGAACTCTTTTTTTATTTTTATTTATTTTTTTTATTTTTTATTTTCTGGTCATCTCTTCCCAGCCGGGGGAGTATGTTGGATCCTATAGTTAATAATTTCCTTAAATTCAATTTTATATATGAAAATTAAGCCAAAATATTCTAAATTCAATTGTACAATATAAATCTTTAATATGTAAATTTTAAAGCAATCAACATGTATGCAAATTTCTAGTTTGGTTAATTAATAGTTTTTTTTTTTTGTTTTCTCTCTCTCTCTACCACTAGTATCATAATCTAAGTCAAATTCATGTAATCTAAAATCATGTGGTAGCTACTCCTAACTCTAAAACCAAAAGACAATAAAATAATTCAAGACAAGTGGCAAAGTGCTTCTTAGTATTTTTTACTGAACATTCAAGCCACGAACAGACAGGTTTAACTGTATATAGACAGTAAGTAGAGAGAGTAAAAGGGGTAAAATAAAAGATAAATAT
>CP092884.1:6535211-6584990 GCA_030710605.1 Cordylochernes scorpioides | reverse complement strand
CAAAGTCAGACTTTCACCAAAGTGTGCCTGGATCATAATGACATGATCAACAAAAGCTGCACCCCTACACCCCATTCCATGAGATCAGCTCAAGGAGCATGAACTCATGGAATTCTTGTAATCTTTACACAAGGGGATAAGAAACAACAACAACACTAATAAGATTTAGAACAGGCCATCTCAAGCCATTAAAGATAGAAAATAACAAAAAAATCTACCCCACTTGCCCAAAATGTTGCTTGGTACCTGCAACTCCAGAACATATTTTGGCTTGCATTAGATGTACTAAACAGGACCTTTGGGATTGGCCGCTGCTTATCATAAAACAGCTCGAGGAGCATGACCTCATGGAATTCGTGTAATCTTTACACAAGAGGATAAGAAACAACAATAACAAACAATAGAATAAACTGCTTTTAATATTTTAAGGACAAAGGATACTAGTCTTAATAAAGCCAAAGAAATGCCTTCATGGAATTTGTGTAATCTTTACACAAGGGGATAGAAACAACAAAGAACTGCCAAGTACAGAGCAATTTTTTTTTAATTCTCAGGTTACACAAACTTATATATGTAAATACAGATACCAATATTTAAACAAAGTTTCTGTATATTATTTTGTTCTTCTATTTTGAAAAAGTCCCTTTTTTTAAGCTTTTATTTATTTCTCGATATATGCAGATATGTGACGCTTTACATGTATTTTTAAAAATCATTGGGTGATTTATTATTTTGAAAGTTCACTTTAAAAAAAAAAAAAACTTATAAATTTCCAACAATTTGAAATGCTAACTCACCATGTATTTGGTTCAGCAAATGAAAGGCACACAATGTCCACCACTCTCTCCGAGGAAATGCCAGACGCCAGGTTCCAAGCTAAAACTAAAGCTCCCAGCAGTCATAAAGGTCCGTTTGAATTTGATGGGGTCCGTATTGTCCAGGGAATTGGAAGGAGAACATGAGGTAAATACATTAAAATTATCTCAATTTTATTAAGTTAAAGTTGTTTGTTGGCTTGTTTGGCAGGGTGCGGTATGGACTATGAAATTTTCTTCGTGTGGACGTCTCCTGGTAATTGTCCCTCCCTTTCTTCCTGTGACAGCCAAATAAATGTATCCAACACAGGCCTCAGCTGGACAGGACCGGATCCTGAGGATATGGATTCTGAAATCTGCCTTTCTTGACTTCCAGAATAAGAAGACCTCAGGTATCAACCTTGCACAATGCTCTCACATTTCATGATATAACCAATGATACTTCTTCAGAAGGGAAAGAACCACCCCCACTTCCCCTCGACATTTGAGTTTCCTCCAGACCTGAAATAGTAAGTTCTACATTCTATGTACTTGTGTGTGACAACTCACTTGAAGGAATTCCAAAAAAGAGAAATTTTCCCCGGAAGCCTGATATTTTCACCTTAATAATTCCAATATGATCTTTCACTAAAATTATTTATATTTTAAAAAAATAACAAAATCTACCCCAATTGCCCAAAATGTAGCTTGGCACCTGCAGCTCCAGAACACATTTTGGCTTACATTAGATGCCCTAAACACGACCTTTGGTAGAGGCTGCTGCTTTTCATAAAACAGCTCGAGGAGCATAAACTCATGGAATTTGTGTAATCTTTACACAGGGGCATAAGAAACAACAGCATTTATATTTAGAAAAAGGGGTCCTTGTGTGAATTCAGTCTCCGTGACAATGGGAATTGGTGGACGAATCATATGAGAAATAAATATTTAAATAAAAGTAAAAAGGCAAAAAGAGCGAGTTGGAGAATTTTTATAGAAGAAAGTCATTCAAATAACTCATTTGGTAATGCTTATAGGATATTCAAGTCATTGAGATCGAAAAATAGAAATTTAGGATTACCACTAATAGATAATTTACCAGATCATTTAAAGACCGACAAAATAAAAAGTTTAATGAACGATCTATTTCTGGATGATATTGGAGGTTTGGATAAAGATGATCATATTTTGATTAGAAATTATACGCCTAAATATAAAAATAAAAGTAGTGTTTATATCGAATCTAAGGAAATAGAGGAAACAATTTTAAAAACAAATATTAAAAAAGCACCGGGCCCTGATTACATTAGTAACAATATGATTAGACAGGCTAAAATAAAAATAATCCCAATTCTGCATAAATTATTCAATAAATGTATAGAAATGGGATATTATCCGGATGAATGGAAAAAATCATTCTTAAAAATAATTCCAAAACCAGGCAAAACGAATTATGAAATAAATAAAAGTTATAGACCTATATCATTGACATCTAATCTATCTAAAACATTTGAGAATATAATAAAAAATAAATTAAGTAACTATTATTTAGAGAATAATTTAATGAGCTCAAGGCAGCATGGTTTTATGAAATCTAGATCAACAATTACTGGAATGGATAAAATTATAGAAACTATATTGAAACATAAACAAAAAGAATTGACTTCCTTGATAGCTCTAGATATTGCGGGTGCATTCGACAATGCATGGTGGCCTGCTATTATAAAAAGAATGGATAATGATGATGTTCCTTCAGATTTAATACGGATCATAAAATCTTATTTGAATAATGAAAGGGAGGTGAAATTTACATACGAATCAGAAACTTTTTATAAGAAACTAACTAAAGGATGTCCACAGGGTGGACCTTTATCTCCACTTCTATGGAATATTTTGCTAAATGATTTGTTGATAAATTTTGATTCAATGAATGCAGATATTATATGTTATGCAGACGACGTTACAATAATTTGCTGGAATAAGACTATTGAAGGACTAAAAACCGCAAGTGAATACACCTTAAATTATGTGATCCAATGGTGTAATAGAAATAAATTAACGATCAGTACAGAGAAGACTAATATGCTATACCTACATACAGACAAAAAAATACCTATTAAGGTTAATAACAATATAATAATGCCGGTCTAGCAAGTAAAAATTCTGGGAATGAAATTTTCTAATCACAAATGGAAAAACAAAGTTAACTTTACACCGCATGTTAATGATATTCTGTGTAAGGCAGGACGTATGAAAAATTTATTATGTTCACTAAGTGGCAATATGTGGGGTTTAGACACTGAAAAGAGGTTAACTTTATTCAAAACGATCATTAGGCCTGTACTTACATACGGTTCTGAAATTTGGTTCAAATATTTAAACAATCGTTGTAAACAAAAACTGAACTCCATGCAGTACCAGATCATTTTATGGGCAGTTAGAGCATACAAAACCACTTCATCAAACTGTGTGCATAGCTTGGCAAAAATTCCACTCCTAACAGATTATATAGAATCCAGAATAATCAAATTTGATCTAGCTCAAATGTCCATTGAAGATCTAATTACTTACGAACCCCATGCTCCAAGTATAGTCAAATCATTCTTACACGCAAAAATGAATGAAATTTTTGAGAACACTAATGAAATTTTCAGAAGCTTTTTCGTATTAGGAATTCCAAGATTTTTCCGTCCAAATTTTTATAATATCCAATTCATTACAGATCATGGCAATTTTGGGAAATTTTTGGCAACTATCGGCGCCGTGAAGGAACCAGGATGCTTCTGCGGAGGTGAAAATTCAAGAGGCGAGACATCTACTTCTGGAGTGCCCAATTTTCCGGGATTTTAGGGAAAATAGATTTGGTCGTATTGGACAGCTTGATGAATTTGTAGACAAAAAAGAAAAGTATAAAAATTTTGATCAATTTTGTAAATACATATACAACTTTCTCTTGAATTGGAAAAAAGAGAAGGAATCTTAGAAAAAAAAAAAAAGAACTGCGATGCTTGCTCTGTGTGTTTTGCTTTGTTGTTTGTTTTTCTCTTTGGACAATTTTCTTTAGTTAATTTATGTAAAATAATGAATTGAACAGGATTGTATATAGCCGAATTGCTGTAATGCAGTGAAATGTATTGGCGCAAATATCCCTGAGTTTGGGATATCGCGTTTCATGATGTTAATAAAGTTAATTAATCTAATCCATTGGTTTTTGACTTCTACGACCTGGGATTGAATCCTGTATTTGGAACTTTTTTCTAATTTTAAAAATGTTTCAAAGGCCCCTGATTCTTTAAAAAATCCAACCCCCACCAGCAAGTGAAAATTACCAAACATATTTGATACACTTCTAAGTGCAAACTTGAACTGCTTTTACATATGTAGACATGTGGTGCACTTACAGTAAAAGCAGTTGCTAACTACTGCCCACCATGATTATCATGGCTTGCACCACATCTACTAGGGATAATTAAAAAATAAATATATTTTAAAAACCTGTGATAATATTTAGAAACATTTAAATAAAGATAGCCTGTGTGGGAGTATGAGGAAAGAGAAGAGAAAATAGCCTGGTCAGAACAACCCTAGGTGACCATATGTCCAGCCTTCTAAAAACAAACATTTCTGGGAGCTCTTCGTCTCACCCTTCCCCCCTGGGGACTAATATATCCTACTGAGAAGCGTTTAAAAGCACCTGGATTTGATGATCTCTCTCACAGGACAGTTCTTACCGAGATGCCCTCCACAGGCCAGTTGTTCCCAGGGTGGTCTTCGGACTTTCTCTTTTCCCTCTCTCCAACCTACTCTTCACGGGTTTTTGCTCCCAAATCCTGCTTCCTGTATGCGTTCTTGCCACACAACTACGACGATTGCTTCACAAATCACCACACACAAATAAGTAATGTGCCAATTTTACCTCATTTGTTTGGTATGTATGTGCCAATCTCTGTGTTGTGGTGCAGGGAGATGGTCCATTTCTTCCTAAGCCCATCTGTATATACCGCGGGCACACAGCTGATCTACTGGACGTCTCCTGGTCCAAAGTAGGCTTAACATCTATAGAGTGATAACATGTAAAAGTGATAGTTGCATGAGAGTGTTTGCAAGAAAGCAAATTATTGAAATGCAAAATATTCATGGCTTTATTACGATGCAATCTCTATTCTCCTTCCCAGAATGTCTCTGCTCTGTCTAATATCTTAGGTTTATTGATTTCCTTGTAAACTCTTATAACTTATGTGTTCTCATGTGTGTGTGACAAACCCCAATTTGGATTATTCTATAAACAGTTACGAGCGTCATTCCTCATCAGTCGTCTCTGTCACCATTTGCTTTTTTTTTAGAATAGCGCCCTCCTATTGGTTGGCTACGATCACGCCACCTTTGCCCCTCCCCCATCATGCCTCCCCCACTCGCTCTTTCGTTTTTGTAACTATTGTGTTGGAGCGGGTCGCTCCTTAAATAAATGCATATATTAGTTAATAATTAAATGGAATCCTCTCTTTCTTTTTCCCAGTAAGAGACGCCTACGGAAGCCAACAGTACATAGACAGATAAAGCACATAGGCTATAGTTATTAACTAATATATGCATTTATTTAAGGGGCCAATTTATAATTGTAACAAATAGTATTTGAATAAAAACATTCAATCGGGTAAAACACGGGCGTTAATGATCCAACAGGTCCACGTGTCTAAATTAAAACACGGGCGTTGCCCGGGTCATTCGGCTAGTATATTATAGCTACAAGAAAATAAGACCTAATCCAAATAAATTGATAGTGTGCGACATTTAAGCAACAGCGTTGTTACCATCATCAAGCAAAAGAATAAATGATGTCATTTATTCTTTTGCTCGATGATGGTAACAACACTGTTGCCAAAATGTCACACACTATGAATTTATTTGGATTAGGACTTATTACCTTGTAGCTATCTGTACTCAGTTGTGTGTCACAGAGTGATTATGTAGTCTCCAGTGATATCTCTTTTATACTGCAGTTATATACTGCTCTAGCTAAAAGCTGAGACAATGGAACCTAATGGAGATTGTTTAAACAACTTGAGGAATAAGCAACAACAACAACATATACTGCTCTAGCTAAAAGCTGAGACAATGGAACCTAATGGAGATTGTTTAAACAACTTGAGGAATAAGCAACAACAACAACATATACTGCTCTAGCTAAAAGCTGACCCATAAAGCTGTGGTCTTCTTCTTCTTCTTTCTTATCTCCACTCGATCATTCATGACTGGGTGAAGTAGAATGCGTCTGCCTTTGTCATTAAGACTGGGAGCACTACTCAGTGGCAGGCCGACTTAGCTCCAAAAGAAATGGCCGCCTCTAACATGAGGAACAGACGCCATGTGCAGCCGCTCCTAACATGGAGTACAAACGCTGCTCATCCTGTATCCCTAGATCAGGAGCCCTTACAGGGTACTATCAGCCGGACCAGCGGAACCCAGGTTTTTTACCGAGCTTGTTACTGCTCCCCCTCCTCCTTTTTCATCCGGGCTTGGGACCGGCAAAGGCGGAGTTGTGATATCTCTTTTATACTGCAGTTATATACTGCTCTAGTTAAAAGCTGAGACAATAGAACCTAATGGAGATTGTTTAAACAACTTGAGGAATGAACAACAACAACAACATATACTGCTCTATGTGAAAAAATAGTACAAATGTGATATTGTACTGGGATAAGGTGCATGAATTATGAAAAAGGCATTTCCTTATCGTGCAACTGAAAGTTGCTGATGGCTTGTGCCATCTATCGGAATAAATATCAACTATTCTTGAAGAGTTGTTGGGTAGAATAGTATGAAGAATAGTTGATATTTATTCCGATAGATGGCGCAAGCCATCAGCAACTTTCAGTTGCACGATAAGGAGATGCCTTTTTCATAAAATATACTGCTCTAGCTAAAAGCTGACCCACAATGCTGTGGTTATTTATATGAGATTTGTTGAATATAATATCTGGTAATTTTTGTGTATATCAAGATGTTTGTTGTTTACAGAACTACTTCATCCTATCCTCCTCCATGGACAAGACAGTGCGGCTCTGGCACATCTCCCGCCATGAATGTCTTTGTTGCTTCCAGCACATTGACTTTGTCACCTCTATTGCCTTCCATCCCAGGGTCAGTATGATGCATTACTTCTGGTATGGAAACTTTGAGCTACTTCTGACACGTATGATTCTTTCAAAAATAAATCAATTTTCTACTGTCCTTACTACAATGATCAAATAAAGGAGGGCCTGGCTCATCAGTGGTGAACCCTCCCAGCGGTTTCGTCAGTTTAATCTACCATACTGCTGTAATATTGCATTTTTCGGTTTTTCTTTTATACTGATACTGAAGCTAGACTCTTGGAATGGGTATTTGAAGCGAACTGTTGAAGGTGATCATCTTGAAATTTCTTGGAAGAAAATATGTAAATTGTTCAAGCTGTTAGAAGTTATGTATGCAAATTCCTTATTGTAAAAAGTATTTTTTTCATTTGATTTATTTGCATATCTAAAGAATGTAAATAGATTTTTTTTTTCTTCAGCGAGTTGCTGGTGAAGTGTAGATGAGTGTGTAGCAATGTATAATAAATAATTTTTGTCGGATAATAGGACTTATTGATTTTATAGAAGATTTTCTTTAAAAAGGTAGATAAAAAATCTCTGCACAACAACACGAACTATGACCATAAGTTTTTGAGGACAGTAGAAATATCACACTATAGATTTTTTTTTATATATAAATTGTTTTGTTGTATTTGTTTATACATGACTTACAAATAACAGTCCCTTGTTCCATTGCTGACTTTAAGGTCTTCTTCTTTCTTATCTCCACTTAATAATCATATCAGGGTATCAAACTTGTAGAGCTTGAGATTGTGTCTGCTGGGGATGAGTAGAGCTCATCAATGAATAAGCCAATACAGTCAATGATGTGGTTTAGGGGGTTGAAGGTTTGCACTTAGTACATAGTGGGAAAACTCCTATCTTCCTAAATACAAAAAACTTCTATAATTCAACAACCCGAAGAATAGGATTTCTGTTTGCACTCGTGGACAAAACTTAAGGAAGTTGTACCTTTCAGCATGTATATCGGGATTGAGACAATAACTCTGAAAGATATTACAGAGGCCTTTATTGAAGACACACTAGATAACCAAGTGTGTATACACTCATGGACAAAACTTAAGGAAGTTGTACCTTTCAGCATGTATATCGGGATTGAGACAATAACTCTGAAAGATATTACAGAGGCCTTTATTGAAGACGCACTAGATAACCAAGTGTGTATACACTCATGGACAAAACTTAAGGAAGTTGTACCTTTCAGCATGTATATCGGGATTCAGACAATAACTCTGAAAGATATTACAGAAACCTTTATAGAAGACACATGAGATAACCAAGTGTGAACAAACTTGCCTCATTCTCCTTCAATAAAATAAATGACAGGCAATATGAAAGACTTTACACTTCCTTAAGTTTTGTCTATGAGTGTAAAATAAAATCTGTGTTGGTTTTTATAGAATGTGGCCTCTTTAACACTTGCTATGTATTGACACATAGATGGATGAGAGAATACAAATGTCAGGATGTTTATTTTGACCAAACAGTTCAACTTTATTCACCTGAAATAAAGGGGGCAGGGAGGATATCCAAATTAATAATCCGTGAATAAATATACTGTTTAACAAATTTTCAACCCGTTTTCTCAAGATGACCAAATTCATCAACTTATCAACCTAATCTCAGTACAATTTCACTTTTGTGCTATTGTTTTTATATATGATCTTGATATGATTATATAAGTTATTTCTTGTATAAGTAATTTATCCTCACATGAATGGAATTATGTTATCTCGCCCTTTTTATTTTCCTGACTTAATAAGAATGATGCCTAATTTCATTTTAAAAAAGTGATTACAGTTAAACCTGTCTATAGTGCCCCCTCTAAATAGTGCCTCCCTCTCTATAGCGCCTGATTTTAAATACGTAGTACGATGCGATTTACATTAAAAGTGACCTGTCTATAGCACCCCCTCTCTATAGTACCCTATTTTGGTGAGTCCCAAGAGGGGGCGCTATAGACAGGTTTCACTGTAAATTTGTTTTTGGTGAATGTAAAAGTTGAAAATGTCAAAGAAAACAATGAACAATTTATGGTTCCAGGATGACAGGTATTTCCTGAGTGGATCTCTAGATGGCAAGCTCCGCCTGTGGAACATCCCTGACAAGAAGGTGGCCCTATGGAATGAACTGGACGGCCATTCCAAGTTGATTACAGCTGTGAGCTTCTGTCAGAATGGCAGGATAGCCGTGGTGGGCAGCTACGATGGCCGCTGTGTGCTCTACCTCACTGAGGTAAGGCTAGATTGTGTCAGATTACTATTCAACTATATATACAGTAGAACCTCTGTGAAAAGACACGCAGGCTAGATGACACCTCTCTATAAAGGACAGTTTCCATCACCAAAATTATCATTTTTACTATTTAGAAACTCTCTGGTAAAAGGACAGCTCTCCCTAAAGGACACTTTGGCCCTGCAATTAGATGTCCTTTACATGGAGGTTCTACTGTATATATATATATATATATATATATATATAGTGTAAAAACTATATAACAAAAATATAACAGTGATTCCACATTTAAAACTCAAGGAGCAAACTGATAAGAATGATAAATCATATCAAGTAGATTTGGTTAGATTAGCAAGCTAAATCTAAATTAATTATAACAATAAATAGTTGTATAGTTTTATAGTTTAAGTTTTCTATTAAAATTATCTTCATTATTTTGATTATTTAAATTCAAATTATAAAATTTGTAAATTGTTATTATTTAGTATAGATAGAGAGAAAAAAAAATCCTTTACTTCTAAAACATCATCTAGTTAATTATATATTTATAATTAATAACAATAAAATTTAACAACGTAACGTCTTTTGCATCGGCTTTTACACGTCATTTAGACATACTCTATCCTATATATAGAATAATAGAAGTGAGAATATATATAATATTATAAATTTTAGTAGTTAGAGAAAAGAGAGAAAGACAGAACCATGCACTTTTAATCAAACTAATAATAAGAAAACAAAAAGTTTTGTAAAGAAGGTAGATAAGATTGTTAGTATATATATATATTTTTTAAATGATTTTTTAAAATTTTTTTATTTTAAAATATAAATATAAATAGTTGTATTTAGTAATATATCTATACTATGAATTAACTTTTGTTATAAGTTTGGTTATTATGTTTTGAAACCCTAATGGTAGACCAGACATATACAAAAAAATTTAAATTGGAGTAATTATTGGAAAAAGAGATCTGCTGAACCGGGAATTCTCAAATAGAAGTTCAGCGACATTTCATCCCTTATATATATATATATATATATATATATATATATGTGTGTGTGTGTGAAAAAATGAAAAAATTTGGGTTGACCAAATATCACGAAATGAGTTGAAGCCATGTTTAGTTAATTTTTATTCCACTAGATGGCACTCTGCCATCTGAAATGTTCATGTGAGTGGTCAGGATATGTCTTATTTGTTTTTAATGTATAATAATGTTGTTGTAGGGAAGGATGGTATTCTTTTGGTACAGGGATTTACACATATACATACATACAAAATATATATACAATTATATATGTTATATTAAAATATTATTTCATTTGAAAATATATTTCATGGATTCAAATATTCTGTTTAAATCTACCACCAGATGTCGGGACTTCCCCTATATAAAACTCATTGTTGTTGTTTCACGTTGGCCGGCTCAAAACTTTTGAACATTATGTAATTTCCTTATTCTACTCGCCTTAAGCCAGGCAGTACTTTAATCAAATTATGTTTTTCATATATATTCCTTAGCTCAAATAAAGAAATCTCTGATCAAGACTATATTTTCAAGATTTTAACCACGACTGCATTACCATTACCATAATCCTCAACATGATCTAAAATCAAGCAGAAAATCAAATCTCATTTGTTTATATAATATATATACACAAATATGCAAATTAACATAGATGACAATTACGAGGCACTAGCGCGCCATCTGTTATCAAAATACAAAATAAAGAATCATAAGCATCTAAAATAGTTTCGTATTTTTTTAATAGATGACAATGGTCAAATGAATTAACAACAATAGTACATTGAAATATCCCTGAATTGTTGCTTTTAACATATCTGGATTTTCATGTATGATCACATCAAAAGTTGGTGTTGATTCCTCTACAATTACTACAATGTAAAATTTTTATAGGCTTCTATTTTAATTTCTTATAATAGAAATGTTAATTTTCTTATTTTTAACTTGCTAAGGCACAATTTGGATTATAGATTATAGACACAAGGTAATAAGACCAAATAAATAAAGTGTGATGTTTCTGTAACAACGTTGTCACACACTATTTATTTGGATTTGGTCTTATTACCTTGTGTTTATAAATCAATCAATGTATCAGAAAGATATACCCAAGGTCTAAACTCTAGGGAGAGTGAGAATTCTCTTGTTGTTTCTCTCTTATTCCCTTGTGTGAAGATTCCATGAGTTCCATGCTCCTTGAGCTTCGTGAATATTCTTGAAGTAACATGTGCTGGTTAACATTTACTTTATTCTGGATGATTTAATGAGACATTCGCGGTTTTGCCTTGCTACGGCGTGTACTTAGACATGCATGGCTTAGTCTTTGAGACAAGACTACTGGCAGGATCAACCATGTATCCTTCGCCAGTTCCTGCCATGAGAGGCCCTCGGGCCGCCTCACTGGGACCATGCTTAGGAACGCAGCGTCCGCCTCCCCGTGGCAGTTTATTCTGGATGAAATAGCTTAGGAGCTATATTTTCTGTTTAAAATGTTTTCATTTTCATTGTGAAATGTTCTATGTTTGTTGTTGTCGTGTCCAATGAAGAGTATATCAGATATCTCCAGTTTTATTTGTGATTTGTTCTATAATGTGATGCTATAAATATAAATTTTTAAAAGTTTTGTATTTGTGCAGCAACTTCGGTATTCCACCCAGATACATGTCAGATCAACTCGTGGTAAAAATGCCAAAGGACGTAAGATAACATCTGTTGAACCAATGCCAGGAGAAGACAAGGTAACAGCTAGGTTCCTCTAACCCTGTATTTAGCTAGCTGAGAGGTTGTTCCAGATTCTGGTGACATCGAATGACTCGCGGATCCGGCTCTATGACATCCGTGACCTATCCCTGTCCTGCAAGTACAAGGGCTATGTCAACACCAGCAGTCAGATCAAAGCCTCCTTCAGGTGAGACATGGTACAGGGTATAATGGAATAACTACTTTTACATTCATGGACAAAACTTATGGAAGTGGAAAGTCTTTGATGTCCCCTGTTGTCTGTTTTTCCTTGAAGAAAACAGAGACAATTATGTTTATACTTGGTTATCTCGTGTGTCTTCAATTAAGGTCACTGTGTATCAAAAATCTTTCAGAATTATTGTCTTAATCTCCTGATATGCTCTTTTTTTGCTTATTCCTAGTAGATGTGGCACAGGCCATGATAATCATGGAGGGTAGAAGTAGGCGACTGCTTTTACTGTAAGTGCACCACATGTCCACACATGTGAAAAGCATTACATATATATGCTAAAAGGAGCAACTTCCTTAATTTTGTCCATTAGTGTATTTCTATTGTCTTGTTCACCAATTTGTTTCATCAGTAAAAGATATTCATCCAATTTACAGTCAAATCTCGCAAAAAAAAACATTCCTTGGGATTAAGATTTGATGTTGTTATATAACCACTAGCCGAATGACCCAGGCAACGCCCGTGTTTTACCCGATTGAATGTTTTGATTCAAATACTATTTGTTACAATTATAAATTGGCGCCTTAAGTAAATGCATATGTTAATAACTATAGTCTATGTGCTTTATCTGTCTATGTACTGTTGGCTTCCGTAGGCGTCTCTTACTGGGAAAAAGAGAGGATTCCATTTAGTTATTAACTAATATATGCATTTATTTAAGGAGCGACCCGCTCCAACACAATAGTTACAAAAACCAAAAAGCGAGTGGGGGGGGGCAAAGTCAAAAACAATCCTCCCTGTAAAGGACACCTAATTGCAGAGCCAATGTGTTCTTTACTGAGAAGTGTCCTCTTACCGGAGAGTCGCCAAATAGGGAGCATGGCAATTTTGACAATGAAAACTGTCCTTTATTGAAAGGTGTCCTTTCATGGAGGTTCTACTGTCTATATGTTATGTAATAATACCTAATATTCAACAAATAATGCTCTCAAGCTATAATAATTATTTTTTATTAAGAACCCAGTCTTTTTTTCAACTCTCAAAAAAAAAAAAGGTACTTTTGCAAAAGGCCACCAACAAATGGAACAGTAAGTAATGGTAGATAGTTGCCCCAATCTGTCATCACTTGGGAGGATAAATTAGGTAATTGTGGGTGTGTGTTCTATCAGATATCAACATTGTTTGATGTCAAATGTAACAATGTTTACTTTCTGTGTATTAGCCCTCTATCTGTTTTGAGAAATTTTAAACTATTTTTGTAGCGTATGATTCTTTTTGAAATGAAATAATTTTCTACTGTCCTATTGCAATTCATATTATATATTTATAAATACAGTAGAACTACCTCCCTGTAAAGGACACCTAATTGCAGAGCCAAAGTGTTCTTTAGGGAGAGGTGTCCTCTTACCGGAGAGTTGCTAAATAGTAAAAATGGTAATTTTTCAAATGAAAACTGTTCTTTGTAGAGAGGTATCCGCTAGTGGGGTGTCTGCTAAAGGGAGGTTCTACTGTATATGTATTTCTACTCTGTCCTCAAAGCTTATGTCAATAGTTCATTTAAAATACCTTTTCCAAGAGTTCAGTATCAGTATAGAAGCACTACAGCCCAATGCAATGTTACAGTGGTATGGTACATTAAACTGGGGAAACTGCTGAGAGGGTTTACCACTGATGAGCCAGGCCCTCCCATTAATTTATCTGTACAGTAAGGGCAATAGATATTTGTTTTGTTTCAAAAAGAATCATACGTTCCAAAAATAGTTTAAATTTCTCATAATATATATGTGGTAATATAAGGTGGGAAGAATCACATCACAAGTTGGAAGATGGCCCTAGACAACCAGAAGAAAGAGACGGGACTGGCACATCCGGGCGGCCGTTCGTGACGCACACAATTCCCAACTGTCTCAAAAGTCCCAGGTGTTCACTGACGGGCCCCAGTGGTCGCCCCTTGGAATGTCGCTGGTGTCTCAAGTGACCGGACTTTACCCTCCCGTCTCTTTCTGGGTTTACTGTAGGTTGGCTTTATTATTCCTGGAAGAGTATATATTATGACATATATATTTACTTTGTGTTATTTCAGAGAGATATACCACTCTCTCCCAATGATATAATGATAGCTAACACACTATCCTGTGACAGTCATGATGGCAAATACATCATCAGCGGCTCAGAGAACCAGCTCATCTACATATGGAGGACCAGCCATGATGTCTCCAAGCTAACTTCTGTTCGGAGAGATCGCAATGATTTCTGGGAGAGTATCAAAGGTGAGTGTGCCTCTTTTAACATTAAAACTCAATTTGGAAAATTTATTTTCATCTAACAGTGTTTATCATTATTTGTTTATGTACTCCTGTAAAAGGGCAAAGATGGCCAAGAGCTTGAGATAGTATTAATTTTTTTTTTTTTATTATTATCCCTAGTATACGTGGTATAAGCCATGATAATCATGTTGGGTAGTTAGCTACTGTTTTTACTGTAAGTGCATCACATGTCTACACATGTGAAAAGCAGTTCGACTTTTGCACTTATGAATGTGCCAGAGCCTCATTAGGTTACTTGCACTCACTGCACTGTGGCCATTGGGGCATTTTTTTTTTTCCCTGGTGTCTGCCAGGGAATTTTTTCCCTGGTGTCTGCCAGGGAAGAGTAAAGCTCATCAATGTATGAGCCAATACACTCAATAATGTGGTTTGGGGTTGCAGGTTGACACTTAGTACATAGTGGGAAAACCCTGCACCCATTCTGGAAAGTTATTGTCTGTAGATGACCAGACTTGTCTGGAAATCAAAGACTGTTGTTCTCTTGGGAGGACAGAACTGGTGCTTGTCCCTCCTGCTCTGCACAAGTCTAAAGTACTGTTATTTAATGAGTTAAACACACTCTCTGTGCAGCACACGATGTCCTGGTGACCTCAGCTGTCTTCGCCCCCAGACCCGCCATCATCCTGGACAGCCTAGAACTCTCTAGTCCCCGCTATGTCATCGTCAGTGCAGACTTCAACGGCTGCATCAAGGTGATGGTGAACCACTGTCCGGCCCCTCAGCCCCCCACCTCTGTCTGACCACACATTCCACACTCCTTCTAGAGCTAATATTTTTGTATATTCAAATTTTGTGCTGATTTATCCTCTAATATATTATTTACATAACCCTCTCCTCCTCATATTTTGAAAAATGGGAGAAAAAAAAGCTTTATCATCTGTGCCAAACTAGAAGTCAAAATTGGCATCAAAGGATAAGAAAAAAAATGTAATTTGACTTTGCAATACACCATGTGATGTTATGTTTATCTTATTTTAAGAATATAATATATATTGTTTGTTTTCTCTTTTGTTTGTCAATAAAGTATTTTTTGAATAGTATGGTCTTTTAACTTTAAACATACACCAGTAATTATTGGAATGGAAAAGGTGTCAATTATATTTGTGTAAGTTGCATTTAAGTCGACTCAACAAGAATAACCCAATCAAAGTTCCCACTATAGAGACATATGTACAACGTTTACCACCGAAGAATATTTCTTAAGTGAACTCCCTTTTCCTGTCATCAGATTAATCGCTCAATTTAGAACCCTTTCAATTTTTTTTTCAGAGAACACCATCTGATTTTAATGAGGGGTGAAGACTTGAAATGTACTTTCTGTGGATCAGGAATAACAATGGAGATTTTGCACTACTTATTTGATTGTGCTGCTCTGTCTGAGGAAAGACGAAAACTAAATGATAAAACGGGGCAACTTTGTCCTTCATTTCCGGCACTAATTAATGAAATATCAAAGAATTCTATATACAGTTACGAGCGTCATTCCTCATCAGTCGTCTCTGTCACTGTTTGCTTTTTTTTTGGAATGGCGCCCTCCTATTGGTTGGCTACGGTCACACCACCTTTGCCCCCCCCCCCCCCCCCCCCCCTCCCCATCATGCCTCCCCCACTCGCTCTTTCGTTTTTGTAACTATTGTTTTGGAGCGGGTCGCTCTTTAAATAAATGCATATATTAGTTAATAACTAAATGGAATCCTCTCTTTCCTTTTCCCAGTATGAGACGCCTACGGAAGCCAACAGTACATAGACAGATAAAGCACATAGGCTATAGTTATTAACTAATATATGCATTTATTTAAGGCGCCAATTTATAATTGTAACAAATAGTATTTGAATAAAGACATTCAATCGAGTAAAACACGGGCGTTGCCCGGGCCATTCGGCTAGTAGGTATATAGCGATGGCGATATTTGGATTCCACAGGATTATATCCCGGAAAAAGGCCACACAGTGTTCTCCCCATCCCTGGTGAACTGGCGAATCCTGTATAGGGCCAGAGGCCCTAAATAAAGGCTTTGTTGTTGTAAGTTGCATTCAAGTTTCTTTATAGCTATAAAGGGTGTCTTGTAAGGTCATTGTTGTGGATCCTATGTTAAGAAAATTTGTCTTATATTAGAATAGGTTTAGAAAAGAGGAGTCTTGTGTGATTAAATTAATAATTACAAGCACAAGGTAATAAGACCAAATATAAATAAATAAATAGTGTGTGATGTTTCGGAAACAGAAAACTCTCAGAAAACTATTTTCTTATCTGCTATCTTGTTTACACACTTGATAACAGTAACTATTTAAAACATGCTGTGGTAAAATTTCTCATTCAATACACTTGTCTGAAGATGGTAACAACGCTGTTACCGAAACGTCACACACTATTTATTTTTTAGGATTTGGTCTTATTACCTTGTGTTTATAATCTATAATCCAAATTGTGCCTTATCATTAATAACTACAAGGTAATAAGACCAATTCCAAATAACGGTAACTGTTTCGGTAACAGCGTTATTACCATCATCAGACAAAAGACTGAATGAGAAGATATATCACATGTTCTTAAATAGTTAGTACTGTTGCACTATTTGCACTACAGTACTATTTAAAAACATGCTGTGATATTTCTTTTCATTCAGTCTTTTGTCTGGTAGCAATAAAGCTGTTACCGAAATGTCACACACTATTAATATTACAGGATAACCTCCCTGTAAAAGACACCTAGTTGCAGAGCAAAATTGTCTTTTAGGGAGAGGTGTCTCTTACCAGAGATTTGCTAAAGGGTAAAAATGGTAATTTTGCAAATGAAAACTGTCCATTGTAGAGAGGTGTCCTCTCATGGAGGTTCTACTGTATTTTGTCTTTGTCTTATTACTTTTTATTTCTTATCTATAAAATCCAAATTGTGGCTCATAATAAATCAAAAACTATAAATTGTTTCTAAAAATGTTAAAATATATCATGTCTTAGAAAAGAAAATTTGGAGATCTATTAGTGTTTCAATATACAGTGGAACATCCCTGTAAAGGACACCTAATTGCAGATCCAAAGTGTCCTTTATGGAGAGGTGTCCTTTTACCGGAGAGTTGCTAAATAGTAAAAATGGTAATTTTGCAAATGAAAACTGTCCTTTGTAGAGTGGTGTTCCGCTAAAAGGAGGTTCTACTGTAATATCATTTTCAAAAGTGTACTTTTTTTTATTTTTTAAGACTTCTGGGTAAATAGGAGGAAGAGAAATTTCCTATACATGGATTTGTTGAACATCAATTTCAGATTTTCCGCCACTGTTGAAGAAATGTGAACTCTTCCACCGTACAACAACAACATTATATATAACAAATAAAGAATACAAAAAAGGGGGTCGGTGGAAGGATGGTCTAAACCAGGGGTGGCGAACCTGTGGCCTTAAGGCCGCATGTGGCCTTTTCTTGCCCAAGTTGTGGCCTTTTCATAAATTCAAAATTATAATTTTTGTTTCGCAGTTTTCAATTACTTTCATTATTTTATTGAAAATATCTAATACGAATGTCATATATTTTATAATATATATATTTTTTTTTTATCCAATATATGCCTTTTTAATTAAATACATATATATGGATGCGGCCTTCTCAAAAAATGGTAAAATTAAAATTGGCCTTCTAATATAAAAAGGTTCGCCACCCCTGGTCTAAACTGTTGATTTTCGATCACTAAGACTCAAGTTCAATTCTCGCATTGGGCACTTTTTTATGATTAAAGTCCAACCTTTTTTATGCAAAAGTCCAACCCCACCTGCGAGTGCAAGTAACCAAAACGGGGTTCTGGCCCATTTGTAAGAGCAAAGTCGAACTGCTCTTCACTTGAGTAGATATGTGGTGCACTTACAGTAAAAGCAGTCGCCTACTTCTACACATCATGATTATCATGGTCTGTACCACGTGTACTAGGGATAAGCAAAGAATACAAATATTGAAGTAGAATGTGTATACAGAGCAAACAGGGGAAGGTATTGATAGATTTAATAATCAAGTCTTGCAGTTCCGGATGTATTCATCCAGCTTGGTCTTGAATAATTCACTGGTGATGGTCTCTCCCTTGTTCCACTCAGGGTTCCTCACGGCATAGTCCACGTAGATCTGCCAGATACACGGGTTGGTTTTTACTCTGGTCACTCCTATGCAAGCTGAACTCTCAGAACTGAAGAATAATTGAAGCCTTTAAATATGAACATGAAGAAAGCTACAAAGAGTGCCACGGAGACAAATAAAAATGACAGATATTTTTATCTTAATACTGATAAAGCACAATTTATGAATATATAGAAGAAAATAAGACCTAATCCAAATAATTTAATAGTGTGTGACATTTGGGCAAGAGCATTGTTACATTAATACTGTTAGATGATCCCTAGAATCCCAATATGTAAACAAAGACTGGCCTACTTCAGACACATAATGAGAGAAAATGGTTAATAAAGATGCATATGTTGGTAAAAATTGAAGGAAGACCTGCAATGAGCCGGCTAAAAAGAGCTAAGAAAGTAACCAGGTCACCTTGATTAGCTGCAAGTAATGGTCCCTAACAAATCACATTAAACACAAGGTAATAAGACCAAATAAATAAATAGTGTGCGATGTTTTGGTAACAGCATTGTTACCATCTTCAGACAAAAGTACTGAATGAGAAATTTTACCACAGAATGTTTTAAACAGTTGCTGTTATCAAGTGTGTAAACGGAGTAAAAGGGTTTACACACTTGATAACAGTAACGCTGTTACTGAAACATCACACACTATTTATTTATTTGGATTTGGTCTTATTACATTGTGTTTATAATTTATAACCCAAATTGTGCCTTATCAAATCACATTAAAGAACAATTGTCCATATAATCACCCTAACTTGACACTAACAATTCATTATACCAACATCACTTTGGACTAAGATGTTGCTATAAAGGTTTGTTGCTACATCTTCTCTTCTTCTTTCTTATCTCCACCCAATTATATTAAGGTATCAAGCTTGTAGAGCTTGAGACTTGACAACCATTATGACTGGGTGAAGTAGAATGCGTCTGCCTTTGTCATTAAGACTGGGAGCACTATTCAGTGGCAGGCCGACTTAGCCCCAAAAAAATGGCCGCCTCTGACATGAGAAACAGACGCCATGTGCAGCCGTTCCTAACATGGAGTACAAATGCTGCTTATCCTGTATCCCTGGAGCCCTTACAGGGTACTATCAGCCGGGCCAGCTGAACCCAGGTTTGTTAGCAAGCTTGTTACTGTTCCCCCTCCTCCTTTTTCATCTGGGCTTGGGACTGCCAAAGGCAGAGTAGTAGGTATAGTATGAATAAGTATTGTACTCTTTAAAAATCCTGAGTTCAACTGACCCAGTTGATGGACCTCAGTCCCACTCCAGGGATATGGAAGAGCTGCGTCTGTACTCATGTTAGAGTCAGTAGGAACGTGAAGCCGTGTTAGGAACGGCCTCAAATTACAGGCAAAGTCAGACTTTCACCAAAGTGTGTGTGGATCATATGCCATGATCATAGAAAGCTGCACCCTTATACCCCATTTCATGAGATCCTCATGGAATTTGTGTAATCTTTACACAAAGGGATAAGAAACAATAACAAGTATTGTAAGTTATAAGTAATAAGTTTTGTTGCTATATCCACAGTCAATATGATTGGGACTTCACACTTAAGACAGCCCCACCCTGGACTCACGAGGGCAACTGAAACCAAGATCTCCATGTGGACGCTGTTCAATTTACTAACATTGGTGTTGTGGCTTTGTAACTGACCAGAGTCTGCTAGTTTGCAAAGACGATCAATAGATGGGGTTTAGTTTTAACATCTACTTTGACATGAGGTGACTTAGAAAGAGGGAATCATATATCGCCGCAACTCTTTTTTATTAACGCGATTAAGGAAGCTTTAGGGCAAGCCCTTCTTCAAAAAAGCCCTTTTTTTTTTTTTTTTAATATTTTATTTTATATTAAAAACGATATATAATCTCTCCTTGTTTGTACACTATAGTTAGCTGAAGAAGGGCTTGCCAGAAAGCTTCCTTAATCGCGTTAATAAAAAAGAGTTGCGGCGATATATGATTCCCTCTTTCTAATTTGTCGAAATCCGCAAACCGTTTACCATGAATGAGGTGACTTATTTATAAGATTAATAGGGTGCCATCTATTGAATTTCTTTGCCAACTAGCGGACTCTGGTCAGTTACAACACCTGTGATAGTGAATTGAACAGCGCCCACATGGAGATCTTGGTTTCAGACTAATGGCCCTTGTCAGTCCAGGGTGGGCTTGTCCTAAGTGTGAAGTTCCAATCATTTTGACTGTGGATGTGCAACATCTTAGTCCAAAGTGATGTTGGTATAATGAATTGTTAGTGTCAAGTTAGGGTGACTATATGGACAGATTTTAAGAAAAAGAATCATACGCGTCAAAAAATATATATGTTATATTAAGATATTATTTTATTTAAAATTATATATTATAGATTCAAATATTCTGTTGAATCGACCGCCAGAGGTCACACTTCCCCTATAAAAACTCATTGTTGTTGTTTGTCGATGGCCGGCTCAAAACTTTTATACATTATGTAAATAAGCTTTTCATTTTTTTTATTCTTACGCCTTAAGCCAGGCAGTACTTTTACCAAATTATGTATTTTATATATTCCTTAGCTCAATTAAAGCAACCTCTGATCAAAACCATTATTCTTTCAAGATTTCAACCACGATTGCATTAACATAGTATAATCCTCAAGATAATTAAATACAAGCAGAAAATCTCTTTTCTTTATATAAGATATATATAGTTCAAATTTCTTATTAGAGATGGCATGTTAATCCATTGTATAAGATTAAGAACCTCACAGTAAAATATCCATCTCTCTATACAGGTAAAACTATTGAGACTTGGCACCTTGGAATTGTAATAACCAAGTTGTGCTATTATAAAAGAATCTCCAGTATATGTATGATACATTTTGAATGATAGAATGTAAATTTTATTTTATTTTTTTTTTTTTTACTAAAGATTTAATTAAATGGTGTATGTAAATTTTTGTTTTGTTTAAAAAAGATTTGAAAAAAAAATAAAGACGATGATTATTGAGGTGGAGACAGCCACAAACGACTGCTTAATTGTCATTTCCACACATTGAACTTTGGAAAAATTACAATACGACAAAGTAGTCGACAGGATTCGAACTTGTTCGCGGAAATTTTATTTAATCTCAGGGCATGGGAAAGAGGAAGGCAAGCCCAAAAATTACTTCATCTATTAATAAGACTGATCTTAAAGAAAATTCGAATATGGAATATTATCCCAAAGATATGATACCAAGCTTTAACCCTGAAGAAGGGCTTAAATACTAGCAATGGCTGAAGGTTTTCAACCAACAGATCAAGCTCCGGAATATCAAACAAGAAGATGCTCTTTTCATGATACCTACTCTCTTTAAGGGCAATGCTCTTGAGATTTATGCCACAATTTGTGACGAAATTGACACATTGGAAGATTTACATTCTAGGATGATGACATTCTTCCCAGAGTTTGAACGCGGCCTACATAAAAAGTTTTGGCAACTAACTAAGCAAGAGATGCAATCAGTTCGTAGTTATTATCTTGAAAAGATAAAAATTGGCACACAGCTACACATGCCAAAGGATTTAGTCTTGGAATCTCTTACATCTGGTGCCGGCCCACTCGAGAAGTTTCTGATTGCTTCCTCGCCACATTCCTTAGAGGACTGGCTTCGTATTGCCGAATCATTGGAGCACACAACTCAACAAAGGGACGGAAGATGGAATAATGGACGGAGGAACAACTTTGCTGGAGGAAATCGCCCCAACATGGCCTCGCGGTGGCGATCTATCACGCCGCAGCATGGAGATGTCAACGCCGGCCAACTCCACGAACCTGGCCATCCTGGGACTTCATCCATCGGCCTACAAAGTGCGTCGAACCCCGGTAATCAAGACCAAGTGGGATATTGACGGTGCCCGGGGATCAGAGCGGATGTGGGGACAGCAGACTCATGGTTCCTGGGTATGTTTATGATTCTGTTTGATTCAGGTAGTGAGATTAATATCTTACCTACTCATTTTTTGGCCAAGAATTTTTCAAATAACATAAATATTTCTAGTTACGATAAAATAAGTACTGTATCTAATAATGTTAACATAAAAGGCCAGATTTGTTTGAATATAAAAATTGGAATTATAACTAAAAATATTTTGTTTTATATTATTGATAATCTAAATTTGAACTTTTTGATAATGTCCACAAAGTACCTAAAATATTTTAAACTGAAGATTGATTTTGATAAAAATGTTATTATGCAAAATGATGGTGTTTTATCTAATTTTGATTATACTTTTTCTAAAGAAGAACTTGATGCCTTACAATATGATAATTCTAAAAATTATTTAAGTCTTGTTAGGTCTAAATATTGCAACAAACATAATTATTGTTTAAAACTATCAGGGAAATGTAATCGTATAAAAAATGTACATGCCATAGGTAAAACTATAAATCAATCTAACATATATTTTCCTTCTTGTTTTAAATCGAGACCTATTTATCAACTAAACTTCCTACCTTTGCCTTTACCAAACTCAGAAGATAGTTATATACATAATGACGTCAGACTGGGAAATAATTTCCATGTTTTGATGAATGACTATGAAAATTTTTGGTGAAAATAAGTATAATGTTAGACCTTTAAAGGTAGATCCCCCGAGACTAACACTCAGAGATAAGACTCCTGTTTGTCTCAGACCTTATAGACATAATCTAAAGGATAACGGAACAATTAAAGAACAAATTAGTCAGTTGTTGAAATATGGCATAATTAAGCCTGCTTCATCACCATACAGTTCACCAGTAACCCTAGCCCGTAAAAAAGGAGAAAGTGATAAGACTAGACTATGTATTGACTTTAGAAAATTAAATTCAAAATTAATGGGTGACAGTTTTCCAATTCCGTTAATTGAAGATATCATCCAGAAGGTTCAAGGGTCGAGAGTATTCTCATGTCTTGACATTTTAAGTGCATACTGGACTGTTTCCTTGCATGAAAAGGATCAATACATGACATGTTTTACCACCACAGAAGGTTCCTATCAATGGTGTAGACTACCATTTGGTCTACGTACAGCTCCCGCCATCTTTAATAGGATACTTAGTTCAATATTACAAAAATATGACCTTAAAAATGTAATTTCTTATTTTGATGATATATTGGTTTTTTCAAACGATACGCAATCCCATTTGGAACATCTTAAGGAAATATTTGAAATTCTACAAAAAGAGGGTATCCAACTTAGGAAGGAAAAGTGTTTCTTTTTTATGAAAAAGATAAATTATTTAGGTTATGAAATTTTTGGAGACCAAATGTCTCCCTCGGGCATTAATGTTGATATAATTAAATCATTGCCACCTCCTCGTAATGTTAGGTGCTTAAGATCATTTTTAGGAAGCGTTACACATTATGCTAAGTTTATAAATCATTTTAATAAATTAAGAGCTCCCTTAAATAATCTTTTGAAAAAAGATATAAAATTTACATGGACTGACGAATGCCAAAAAAGTTTTGAGGCTCTTAAAGAAGCATTAGTTTCGAAACCAATCCTCCAAATTTATAATCCGTTATTAACTACGCATATCTTTTGTGATGCTAGTACTGCAGGTTTAGGAGGCGTGCTCAAACAGGAGTATCCTGATGGCACAATGAGACCCATAGCGTTTTATAGTAGGGCCTTAAGGGGGGCAGAATCCAAATATACCATTACAGAGCTGGAATTATTAGCAATAATAGAAACGTGCAAGAGATACCATCCCTACCTTTCAGGTCAGCAGGTAATAGTTCACACTGATCATCAAGCACTAATTTGGTTAAATAATTTCAAACATACAAATGGTAGACTATTTCGATGGTCATTAAGATTATCAGAATATGATTTGGAATTCAAATATAATAAAGGATGTGAAAATTATGAAGCTGACATGTTGTCCCGCTTACCATATTCTTGCTTCCTATCCATACAAGATTTAAAAGAAGGACAAGAATCCTTAGCTAAGCCTTCATCTAAATTATATTTCAATAAAGACAATATCACTTATATTCGATTAAAAAATAAAGATAGAATAGTAGTACCACCATCCTTACAACAAGAATTGATAATTAAGGCTCATGAAAGTTTAGGACACCCAGGTATTAGTGCAATGGCTAGGGTAATATCAACACAATATTATTTTAAAGGTATGATAGGTAAAATAAAAAATTATATTTTGAAATGCAGGACCTGTCAATCTGTAAAGAAGCCGACTACACCCTCATATGGACTCATGGGTACTTTACCGCTAGCTGAGAAACCATTTGATGTAGTTGCTCTTGATAGTATTTTAGGCCTAGGAGAATATAATAGTACAAAAAATTGCCTTCATGTAGTAGTTGATCATCACTCTAGATACATTTGGGCTTTTCCTTCTAAGAGTACCTCGATAGCAACGTATATAAATATTATAAATCAGTTATTAAGTATAGGTAAGCCAAAGATTATTGTTACCGACAGACATCCCTCATTTGTCTCCAAAAGATTCAATAAGTTCATACAGGAAAAAGGCGTAAAACACGTTATGACATCCCCTTCTCATCCACAATGTAACGGGCTGGTAGAAAGGGCTAATGCCACTATCATTTCGAAGTTAAGACTCCACCATCAACAAAATCCCAGAATTCCATGGCACAAGCTATTACAAAAAGCATTAGAAGAATATAGGAATACTCCCCATTCAATAACTACAATTCCTCCCGTTTATTTACTTTTCGGCATTAATCCATTTTATACCAGTGACCTAACAATAGCCTATCCCCCCATAGAAGAAGCTAGGAAAACCGCCAATGATAATACAAAAAAACTACATCTTAAATTAGTCAAAAGATATAATGAATCCCATAAAACACCCAATTTAAAAATAGGAGATAAGGTACTGTATAAGATCCCTTACCAATCAGGCCAAGGTAAACTTATGCCAGCTTTTTACCCAGAACCTTATACGATAATTGCCATACCTTCCCCCCAAACAATAGAAATAGATAAGCCATGTCAACCCGAAAATAAACGTACAACAATAGTTAATATTTCTAAAATAAGACTCTGGGAACCAGTATTTGAAGATACCGAGGAAAACCTACACACAATTTTTCCATTTCAAGAAGAGGACCTGGAACAATGCTTGGGCACTTAGCTTAACAGGCAAGTTTTTCCACTACAAACCCTAAATTTTGCATACTTCCATTCAGCAATAAAAGTTGCTATTGAATGGGATTATACCTATGTGTATGAGGGTATGTAAACATGTAGTGCTTGATATTTAGAAATTTTTCCCCAGTTGTCTGCATTATGTTAGTTAGGTTTTGTAAGGCCACCTTTTCCTGTGAATTCCCCACCTAACAGGCCTTGGTCGCCTTTTGCCTCTAACAATATAATTACTTGTGTAATATAATTTTTGCATTTTTTTTTCTTTTTTCTTTTTCTTCTCTCTTTTTCCCCTTCGAAATGTATCTCATCCTTTACCTTCCATCCCCTCCCAACCTCCGTTGAGGAAGAAAATTTAATACAAATTTTTCTTTTTTTTTGTGGGGGGTAGTGATACATTTTGAATGATAGAATGTAAATTTTATTTTATTTTTTTTTTTTTTTACTAAAGATTTAATTAAATGGTGTATGTAAATTTTTGTTTTGTTTAAAAAAGATTTGAAAAAAAAATAAAGACGATGATTATTGAGGTGGAGACAGCCACAAACGACTGCTTAATTGTCATTTCCACACATTGAACTTTGGAAAAATTACAATACGACATGTATATATATAGGTCTTCTTCTTTCTTATCTCCACTCAACAATCATATCAGGATATCAAGTCTGTAGAGCTTGAGATGGTGTCTGCTGGGGATGAGTAGAGCTCATCAAAGGAGATTTGACATCCAGAATGATTGGGTAGCATAGAATGTGTCTGCCTTTATTATTAAGACAGGGAGCACTACTCAGTGGCAGGCCGACTTAGCTCCAATATGAAATGGCTGCCTCTATCATAAGGAACAGATGCTATGTACAGCTGCTCTTAATATGTTGTTGTTGTTTCTTATCCCCTTGTGTAAAGATTACACGAATTCCATGAGTTCATGCTCCTTGAGCTGTTTTATGATGAGCAGCGGCCTCTCCCAAAGGTCCTGTTTAGTGCATCTAATGCAAGCCAAAATGTGTTCTGGAGCTACAGGTACCAAACTACATTTTGGGCAAGTGGGGTAGATTGCTCTTAATATAGATTACAGATGCTGCTCATCCTGTATCCTTGGATCAGAAGCCCTTACAGGGTACTATCAGCTGAGCCCAGGTTTTTTAACAAGCTTGTTACTGCTCCCCCTCCTCTTTTTTTCATCTGGGCTTGGGACCAGCAAAGGCGAAGTAGTAGGTATAGTATGAATAAGTATAGTAAACCAGGGGATTGGAAAGAATTTTTTAAATGGGGATTCAAGAACCTTGAAATTTGTAAGAAACACTACAATTTTGTTTGTTTGTTTGATCATGTCTTCTCTGTATCAGGATGGTTGGTTCATGCACCATTCAGTGGGATACCTAAATTATTGGAACAATAGAGATGAGTTCATGCTCCTTGAGCTGTTTTATAAGTAGCAGCCTCTCCCAAAGGTCCTGTTTAGTGCAACTAATGCAAGCCAAAATGTGTTCTGGAGCTGCAGGTGCCATGCTACATTTTGGGCAAGTGTGGTAGATTTTGTTATTTTCTATCTTCAATGGCTTGAGATGGCCTGTTGTTGTTTCTTATCCCCTTGTGTAAAGATTGCACAAATCCCACGAGTCCATGCTACTCGAGCTGTTTTATGATAAGCAGCGGCTTCTCCCAAAGGTCCTGTTTAGTGCATCTAATGCAAGCCAAAATGTGTTCTGGAGCTGCAGGTGCCAAGCTACATTTTGGGCAAGTGGGGTAGATTTTGTTGTTCATTTTCTATCTTCAATGGCTTGAGATGGCCTGCTCTAAATCTTGCTATTGTTGTTTGATGCTGTCTGATGTTCAGAGCGTCTCCTGGGTCCACTCCACTGTACCAGCTGTGCTTAGGTGGGAATAGAGAGAATTTAGTGCCATTAAACCTAACTTTAAAACAGAGAATACACTAGTGTAGACCCTGCACATCAATATATTTGTTTAAAATTCCCAAATAAAGAAGAGGTTTACACAAATAAATTTACTGGCAATACATTTCTTTTAAATATCATCAAATATTATCTCTACACACCTTACTGCAATGATATGAGTTATTGAATGAGAGGCCTTGGTTCTGGTTCAAATCACATTAATAGGTACCGCTCAGCAAGAGCAACCTAGTTCATGATATTTGAAACAATGAATAATAATTGAAGGTTATTCACATATTAAACAATTTTTAACGCGGGATTCAATCCCGGTTCATGACTGTCGGGAACCGAGGGTGTTACCCACTCGTCCACCGACTTTATTTGGCTTGGCTCATCAGTAGTGAACCCTCTCAGCGATTTTGCCAAATTAATTGTTCACTACTGATGAGCCAAGCCCTCTCATTCAATAACTTATATCATTGCAGTAAGGTCTGTAGAGATAATATTTGGTGGTATTTAAAAGAAACGCATTGCCAGTAAATTTATTTGTGTAAATATTTTAATGATAGATGGCAATTAAATTTATAAAAGAAGAGGTTTACCTTCTTGTAGATGTCATGGAGAATGTCTTTGACATTCTGTGCGGCCACGTCTGTGTTGAGGATGAGCTTGAGGCCAGTAGGAGTCTCATAGTAGTTAAGGCGGTATTTGCTGGTGCGATAGGTCAGGAAGCCATCCTTGCTGCACAGCCAGTATTTATACATCCATCCTCCTGTTATAAACACATCGAAATACAACCAAATCCAAATAAATAAATAGTGTGTGATGTTTCTGTAACAGCGTTGTTACCATCTTCAGACAAAAGTACTGAATGAGAAATTTTACCACAGCATGGTTTAAATAGTTACTGTTATCAAGTGTGTAAACAAGATAGCAGATAAGAAGAAGATAATTTTCTGAGAAACACAGATAATTATTCTTAGAATTAAAAGTGGAAGTGTGTTTCTCAGAAAATTATCTTCTTATCTATCTTGTTTACACATTTGATAACAGTTTTTTTTGCTTATCCCTAGTACACATGGTACAGGCCATGATAATCATGGTGGGTAGTTAGTGACTGCTTTTACTGTAAGAAGCGCACCACATGTCTACACATGTGAAAATCAGTTCGACTTTTCACTTACAAATGTGCCAGAGCCCCGTTTGGTTACTTGCACTCGTTGGTGGGGTTGGACTTTTGCAAGAATCGGGAGCCATTGGAGCATTTTTTTTTAAAACAGAAAAAAGTGTTCAACGCAGGAATCGAACCCGGGTCGTAGTCGTCGAAAAACAAACGGTTTAATCAGCCTTCCACCGACCCCCCTTGATAACAGTAACTATTTAAAACATGCTGTGGTAAAATTTCTCATTCAGTACTTTTGTCTGAAGATGGTAACAACGCTGTTACTGAAACATCACACACTATTTGGATTATGGTCTTATTACCTTGTGTTTATAATCTATAATCCAAATTGTGCCTTATCATCCCCCTGTTATATATTTCAAATGTTTTACCTAGGATACTTCAGGTCCTATAAGGTAACAAAACCTAATCCTAATTCATATAATGTTTGCGACACCTTTTGGTAACAGCTTTGTTACCATCATCAGACAATGGTACTGAATGAGGAAATCAATCAAAATTTATTTCTCCTGCGTGCACCATTCACTTTATACGGACACTACACGCCACGCCTTACTCAAACTATACAAAGGTTTTCCTTCGACTTTCTCCATCCCACTGTTCATTACCTACATATTCACAACCAGCATCAACGATTGGTGCTGGAATCTATTATCTCTAAAAAAACTCAATAGCATAAATAGGAAAATAGACATTCCTGACATCTATGGTGTTTTCCTTGCTGGTATCTCTTAAAGCTTTAATGTAATAGTTTCTATGTTATCTCGAGCCTTTTTTCTCCATATATATTTATTTAATAGCATTCTTGTCTACTTTGCATCTTTTTTCTTTTCACGCTTTTTATACAAATTGCCTCTGCTATATATACAACAAACAACAAAAAAGCCTTTATTTAGGGCCTCTCGCCCTATACAGGATTCGCCAGTTCACAATGGATGGGGAGAACACTGTGTGGCCTTTTTCCGGGATATAGTCTTGTGGAATCCAAATATCGCCATCGCTATATACAGTCGAACCTCTTTAATTCAACACCCCAAGGGATCAGAGCTTTCGGTTGAATTAAAGGAAGTGTTGAATTAAGGTGAGATGATTAGGTAATCATCTAACTCGCTAAAATAATATTTTTTTAAAATAGCCTTGTAATATAAATTAATGATATTAATTGAAACCATTGTGTGTTTTTATTTTATTTTCATGATTAACTTTTAGTATCAGGGACAAAATGGCATTAATACATATTTTAGAAACATAAATAATTGTAACAAATAAATTTACTGGCAATGTGTTTCTTTTCAGTAATATAATAAAATATTAACTCTACAGACATTAAAATATTAAATGTAATATATTAAATATTTTATTCTAATTGAAAAATATTGCAGTTGAAAGGAAATAAATATGGTAAATATAAAAAGAAAATTTTAAAATATTATTTAAAAATTATCATGAAGAGATCTTTTAAAAATTCCTTTATAGATGTCTGTTTTTGCACTGAAATCCTATTCAGTATTTATTCCAGATGGTCATTTTGAAAAAAACATGCATGTCTTTCTTCTTCTGAAATGTCTTTTAATAAATAAATTTTAATGTATTAAAGTCATCCACTGCTGCTGCAGGTGTTATTGATTTTGTGTTTAAATCTTTTATAATAACACAGAAATGGAATATTGAAATAAAATGTTATCATAATGATTGTGGCTACATTTTATAAAGATTTTATTTATTTAAAAAGAAATTATTTATAAATTTAAAAATAGCTAAAATATTTCAATGTTAAAAATAAAAAAATAAAAATTATTATTAGTTAGCGCATGATGCCGAAATTTCCGCGTAAAAAAAACAATAACATCCGCGAAATTGCGCAACGGCACTGCAAAGTGAAACTTAAACTAACCAGAAACCAAAAGTGCGCAGGCGCGATCGTATCGGCGCCCGACGATGCCGATCGTCGCCGCCGTAATACCGTTTAGCGGTAAAGTTGCATGTAAAATAACATTCAACTGTCAAAATTCGAATTTTAAAATGGTCGAACTATCGGAACTGTCGTATTATCGATACTGTCGAATTACGGTTTGTTATTTGATAGGCCGGAGGTCGGGACATCGGAACATGGTCGAATTATCGCCGAGTGTCGAATTGGGGTGTGTCGAATTAACGAGGTTATACTGTACCTATTCTTTGATATTTCATTAATTAGTGCCGGAAATGAAGGACAAAGTTGCCCCGTTTTATCATTTAGTTTTCATCTTTCCTCCTCTGCTATATATATTTGAGAAGCTCTTGCCATTGGTATCCATCTTGCTATGTGATAGCCGCCTGTAGAAGGGTTTTTACTCGAAAGCTTGTGCTCGTTTTATATAAAAGACACCCATCTTCCTTATCGCCTGGTTCATTTCACAAAGTTATATATTGATTATGATGTATTATGATGTTATATATTCAATAAATAATCCCTTGTATCAATATTGAATAAAATATCAGGTCTCCAGAGAAATGTATTACCGAAACATCACACACTATGTATTTGGATTTGGTCTTATTACCTTGTGTTTCTAATCTATAATACAAATTGTGCCTTATCAGCCAGAACTTTAAAGAAAGAATGGAAAACCATGAATATACTCTAAAATGGGATAAAATTAAGAATTCTGCACTTGTAGAACAGGAAAAAACACTGGGCACAAACTTTTTCAATCTAAAAGAAACAGAGACACGTTCAACAAGTTTTACCGCAAATGTTTCTTTTTACAGAACAAAAAATCGTTCTAATGGACATGGCATCTGCCCGGTAAGCGGAACACTGTGAGTTTGATTCTCATCCCTGGACACTTATTTTTCCGTTTATCATTACTCTTCACAATTCATCCTTTCATACTTCATCCTTAAGGTTAGAAATATTTGTTATTTCTCCTTAAAATAATTAAAATTAAGATTTTTTTGTTCTGTAAAAAAGAAACATTTGCGGTAAAAATTGTTAAACGTCGTACCATATTATCTAAATATATGTAGACCACACCATTAAATTGGAATCTTACCTTTCAGTGGGGTTGATACGGGAAACAAAAGACTTGATGGAATAGATCATTCCATACATGAGCTTCATTTCCTAAAAAAAAAAGACAATGTTTAAAACGGTGTTTCACATTAGGTACAAAAATTCCAAGTTAATATGGGAAAAGGTATCAAAAATGATAAAGCACAATTTGGATTATAGATTATAGCTACAAGAAATAAATACCTAATCCAAATAAATTAATAGTGTGTGATGTTTCGGTTTATTCTTTTGTCTGATGATAGTAACAACGCTGAAACATCACATGCTATTAATTTATTTGGATTTGGTCTTATTACCTTGGAGCTAAGGAAAGTAACAATAGGGAAAATAGATGAAGCAGCAGATGCTCCATGGGAGGACACTCATGTAATACCTCCTTTACAGGGAGGTTCTAGTGTATATAGTGATGTTTGCCAGCATATATTAGTGATATATGGGGAATATATATTGCACACCACCATAATTATATATTTATTTTAACTCCGCCTTTGCCGGTCCCAAGCCCGGATGAAAAAGGAGGAGGGGGAGCAGTAACAAGCTCACTAAAAAACCTGGGTTCAGCTGGCCCGGCTGATAGTACCCTGTAAGGGCTCCTAATCCAGGGATACAGGATGAGTCTGTACTCCATGTTAGGAGTGGCTGCACATGGCGTCTGTTCCTCATGTTAGAGGCGGCCATTTCTTTTGGAGCTAAGTTGGCCTGCCACTGAGTAGTGCTCCCAGTCTTAATGACAAAGGCAGACACATTCTACTTCACCCAGTCATGGTGGTTGTCAAACAGACACCATCAAGGGTCACAACTTGATATCCTAATATGATTGAGTGGAGATAAGAAAGAAGAAGATATATTTATTTACTCATCATATCAAAGGCCCTTTGTCATCATTATCAAGAGTTTTAAACTGGTGTCTGCTCGAGGTGTTTTTGGTGTTGTTACAAGGGTAAGGTGAAAAGTTTTCAGTCTGACCCAGAGATGGCATTCCAATCAGCAAAAGATTATGTTTCCTTACAGTGTGTGTATGTCATTAGTTCATAGGACAAGTTTCAATTTGTTGGCTCAAGTATCCTGTGTAAACTTGTCTCTGCAAGACACATCTTGTGCGTGTTTCATTGAAATAGATAAAATGGGTGTGAGGTTAATTTATAATACAATATAATGTGGCATATGATTGTAAAACGACGTTTGACAATTTTACCACAAATGTTTCTTTTGAACGAAAAATCGTAATTTAAGGAGAAATAACGACTATTTCTATCCTTAGGGATGAAGTATGAAAGGATGAATTGTGAAGAGTAATAATGAACGAAAAAATAAAAGTGTCACAATTCATTCTTTCATACTTCATCCCTAAGGATAGAAATAATCGTTATTTCTCCTTAAATTAAATTTCGATTTTCGTTCAAAAGAAACATTTGCGGTGAAACTTGTCGAACATCCTTCTACAATGAGGTTATTAAATTCTTCATTTTGGATGGATTAACTCTTAAAGAAATTCATACACCAGCCTGCTGTCACTTTCACTATAGGTGTAATTCTGGGAGACTCCGTGGGAAAATGTGCTGCAATACATACGTATTGTAATTTCATAAACCAATAAGTAATCAATTATTTTTGGGATTTGGTCTTATTACCTTGTGTTTGTAACCCCAAAAAACAGACCCTCTAAATAGACAGAAGGAAGTTGGCACAGTTGGTCAGATGGAAATCTGGTCACCTGTGCCCTCTAGTCTATAAAGAGGGAGCCAAAAGCTTCCCCATGTGCACTAGGTGCAAAACCGAAGAGGCCACTCCCCAACATTTACTAAATTGTATTGGAAAGGACTAAGGATCCCTGTACAAAGTGTACAAAGTACAGAGTTCTTGAACTTCTTTATGAGCACGACCTCCAAGATCTTGTCCAATTTAGACTAATAAAAGGATAAGTAAAAAAAAAAACCTGATATTTTCAATACAGTAGAACCTCCAAGAAGAGGATACTCACGCTAGAGGACACCTCTCTACAAAGGACAGTTGACAATTATCATAAAGATAGAGGCTGCCTGGCCGGCATTCATAGTTCTATGATAAATAGACACTTCAGTCAGTTAGAGCCTGACGAAGACAAAAGATTTTTGTTGAAATGTTGAGAAAATATGATAAGGCACAATTTGGATTATAGATTATAAACACAAGGTATTAAGACCCAAATCCAAATAAATAAATAGTGTGTGACATTTCAGTAACAACGCTGTTACCGAAATGTCACACACTATTTATTTATTAGGATTTGGTCTTATTACGTTGAGAAAATAAAAAACTCTAACTGGCCAAAGTATATTTTTCATAGAAAAAAAGACAGTTTTTATTTGCAGAATTACCATTTTTACAATTTAGCAACTCTCCAGTAAGAGGACACCTCTCCCTAAAGGACACTTTGGCTCTAAAATTAGGTGTCCTTTACAGGGAGGTTCTACTGTATATTGTTTTTGTAATGCATATTATAAAATATTTGAGGAGGAGGGATTGAGATTTTAAAAAAAGGAATTATCACACATCCAGAATTACTTACATCATTCTGAGGCATGCCGGATTTCTTGCGTCTATTCCATTCCTGGTAATAGATGCAATTTCCTTGGTTGCTGAAGATGTATAGATTGTATATGACCATGGTCCTGGAAAATTCTGAGATTAAAATATACAAGTACACACATATACATATCTATAGTAGAAAATAATTTTAAAAAATTAGTAGGTCAGGGGTTGATATTAAAAACAAAATAGGCATATCCTGACCGCTCACATAAGCTTTTTTTGATGACAGAGCGCCATCTAGTGGAACAAAAATCAACTAATCAACAACAACAACAACAAAAAGCCTTTATTTAGAGCACTGACCCTATACAGGATTCACCAGAGGTATATATAAGAACAAAGCAGTGAGACAAAGGAAACAACGATATAGACAGAAGAAAAAGAAAAAAAAAAAAACAAGAAAGAGAAAGAGGGAAGCAAGAAAAACAACACAAAAAGAGTAGCAGTAAGAAAGTGAGGAGTGAGTGTCACTAAAATCAACTAATCATCGATTTAAGTTTTTCTCTGATTGATATTTGACTAACCGATTTCTTGATAAATCAAGGAAAGCCAACCAAAATGTGTTTCGGGCTATTGGCCCTCGTCAGCATGGTACAAGCAGTTGTTACAGATAGTTTTTCTTGATTTATCATACTACAGTTAAACCTGTCTATAGCGCCCTCTTGGGACTCACCAAAATAGGGTGCTATAGAGAGGAGGTGCACTATAGATAGGTCACTTTTAATGTAAATTGCATCGTACTACGAATTTAAAATCGGGTGCTATAGAGAGAGGGTGATATAGACAGGTCACTTTTAATGTAAATTGCATTGTACTACGAATTTAAAATAGGGTGCTATAGAGAGGAGGTGCACTATAGATAGGTCACTTTTAATGTAAATTGCATCGTACTATGAATTAAAATAGGGTGCTATAGAGAGGAGGTGCACTATAGATAGGTCACTTTTAATGTAAATTGCATCGTACTACGAATTTAAAATAGGGTGCTATAGAGAGAGGGTGCTATAGACAGGTCACTTTTAATGTAAATTGCATCGTACTACGAATTTAAAATAGGGTGCTATAGAGAGAGGGTGCTATAGACAGGTCACTTTTAATGTAAAATTGCATCGTACTACGAATTTAAAATCGGGTGCTATAGAGAGAGGGTGCTATAGACAGGTCACTTTTAATGTAAATTGCATCGTACTACGAATTAAAATCGGGTGCTATAGAGAGAGGGTGCTATAGACAGGTCACTTTAATGTTAATCGCATCGTACTACGTATTTAAAATTGGGCGCTATAGAGAGGGAGGCGCTATTTATAGGGGGTGCTATAGACAGGTTTAACTGTATATAGATAGTAAGTAGAGAAGAGTAAAAGGGGTAAAATAAAAGGTAAATATTATCAGATAAGCTATTTACACATTTCTATAATATTTTTTTAAAGATAAAACGATAAACTTTATTTCCAATAGCTTAGCATGATAAACTATGAAACAGCCTTCACACAAAGAGACACTTGACATTAATTAAATACTCTATATCATCTAACAAACTTTCATATTTTAAGTGATATTGAGTGGTAAATGTACTAGGTACAGGTTTGGTCTAAAAGAAAGTGATAGGAAAGTGATGATAAGGCACAATTTGGATTATAGATTATAAACACAAGGTAATAAGACCAAATCCAAATAAATAAATATTGTGTGACATTTCGGTAACAACACTGTTATCAAAACGTCACACCCTATTTATTTATTTGGATTTGGTCTTATTACCTTGTGATAGGAAAGTGATAAAAAGGCGCGCGAACAAAGAAAAATGAACAAACAAGGAAGAGAGATAGGCAGGCAAAAGGGGCTGCTGCACGTGATGTTTTACATTGGGTCAGTTGACATCCCCCCAACCCACTGATAGATAGACAAGTAGGTATGGGTCAAGATCCCAGTGGACATGAATTCATGTCAGCCGCAGGCAATTTTATTTTTTGTAAATCAAGGATGCGAATTCACATCCCTCAGGTCAGAAGTTTTAACCTTAAAATAATACAAGAAAATAAAACTCTGTCTTTGCCCGGTCCCAAGCCCGGATGAAAAGGAGGAGGGGGAGCAGTAACAAGCTCACTAAAAAACCTGGGCTCAGCTGGCCCGGCTGATAGTACCCTGTAGGGGCTCCTAATCCAGGGATACAGGATGAGCAGCATTTGTACTCCATGTTAGGAGCGCTGCACATGGTGTCTGTTCCTCATGTCAGAGGCGGCCATTTCTTTTGGAGCTAAGTCGGCCTGCTACTGAGTAGTGCTCCCAGTCTTAATGACAAAGGCAGACACATTCTACTTCACCCAGTGTGGAGATAAGAAAGAAGAAGACAAGAAAATAAGACCTAATCCAAATAATTTATTAGTGTGCGACGTTTCAGCAACAGCATTATCACCATCATCATACACACACAAAAGAATAAATCTATATATAAAACATTTATTCTTTTGTCTGATGATGGTGACAATGCTGTTGCCGAAACGTCATCCACTAATAAATTATTTGGGTTGGGTCTTATTTTCTTGTATTATAATCTATAATCCAAATTGTGCTTTATCACTTTTCTTAATGTGGTGTGAAAATTATGTCTAATCACACTGTTTACATTTTCTTCCTCTCACTTAAATACTTCGTTTGATACATTTTTCTTCAAAATTCTTTTTGAAAGAGAAATTGTACACACACACATTTAAAATTGTTTCAGTTCTCATGTAGAGATTGCATGATAATTCATTATATTAATTTGATGTCTAACTGGTTTTTGTTAATTGTTAATGGAAAAGCAATGCTTCAGCGTATTTTTTGTATATATTTCTATTGCCTTAATTTCTTATGACCATTGAACAGTCCCAAAATTCTATTTTCGTTATTTAAAAAAACTTTATCGATTATTGTATTTTAAAATATAATTAGTATATCAAAAATAAAAAGGTAATCTTTGTCAATTTGGTATATACAAATATATTTGCAAAAGGAAAAATGAATTCCAGGTAAAAAGTTCATTTTAATATTGGTTTTACAAAGATATAACAACTTACCTGTACGCCTTTAAAAGTGAAATCAAAGTTTACAAATAAAAGCTTTTTTTTGTTGTTGATGTTGTTTTTTTAATTAAATTTCTCTCTGAATTTATCTTTAAAAAATTTCATATGCTATTGAAAATTTTTGATAATAAATTATTTTCAATTAAGAATTTTTCCTTTATAATTAAACTTTTACATTAATATTTAGATATATTTTTAATTTAATTATTATTTTTTTTTTTGCATATCAATTAAAACTTTTGATTCCATTATTTATATAGAGCTTTTGCACTTTTAAGACAACATTTTGCGCTTTGATAACCAAATTTTCATTTTATAAGAAATTTTAACTATTTTAACGTGTTTTTTTTTTTTTTTTTTATGAAACAATTTCTACTGCCTTTACTTTAATAATAAATTAATGGGGTGGTCTGGTTCATCAGTGGTGAACCCTCCCAACGGATTTGCCAGTTTAATCTATCATCCCGCTGTAATATTTAATTAGGCATTATCATTCATTCATTCTGTGCTATTCCTGGAGCTTACGAAAGTAAGGGTTTGTCTTCTGACTTATTGTAGATTTGCAGTTGACATCCAACTGATTAGATGTCGTCAGACTGTTTGATTTTTGGGGATTTTATTCAATTATTCTGGTTTTAATGTGCTTGTGTTAAGTAAATTTGCAGTCTGGAATCTCTGAAAATTGTAGGATGGGTATTTGAAAAGGAAATGGTTCACTGTTTGATTCTCTTGGGGTCAGTGCTGGTGTATGAGGTCATTGTTTTTGGAGGTTCTAGCGATGTCAGATTGAATGAAACCTTGTCTTGTTAGGATTGTGAAGGTGATGTCGCTATGTTTTAGTTTTGGGAGAATTGAGATTAGAAGACTAGGAGATGCAGCCATTCTTCTGAGTTTTATTGTAGCGAGATCTGTGGTGTAAAGGTTGGTCCATAATTGAAGGGTAAACTGTTTGCTTTGGGAGCGGACCTACTTCCTATGAAGGGGGTGCGCAGAGTAGAGGCAAGTTTAACTGAACTGAGGCTTTGGCGACTTCATCACCCAGTTCATTTCCTATGATGCAATCTGACCCAGCAGAGTTTAACACTGTCCTAAGTATTGAGGTTCCTGACTATCTCAGCAGTAAATAGGGTTCTTGGGATTCCAGGATGACAAATGAGGTACAGAGCTTCTGAAAATCAGAAGCAATGACAAAGTCTTGTCGTGGCATGATTCTAATAGATCTGGTAGCATAGAGGATGGCCAATAGTTCATTCTGGAAGGAAGTTCAATTATTGTGAATCTCAAGTTTCAATGGTGAATAGGGAGCTGGGAGCACCACTGTGCTGCACCAACACCAATAGAGGACCAAGAGTCATCTGTATGAACAATAGTGGCTTGTTGTGGCAGTGTCTTGGAGAATTGGAGGAATCTACTAAGAGGTAAGGAGAGAACCAAGGGTCTCTGGGATACGACTCAAAAGGGCCTTTTCTTAGCGCTCCCAGTTTGCTAGATGGGATTTGACAAATAAATCTAGTGGAAGACAACCTGTGAGGGAGATTTCTTGGATAGATGAAATACAAGGGCCTCCTCTGACTAATTCTTTAGCATACTTATAGTAGAGACTACTTGTTGTCGAGAACCCGCTTTCTCCTAACCTCAGAGCCATAGAAGATGGCTGGAAGGATCACTATTTTATGTATTTTTGGCCCGCACTGATGGTGAGTGAGTCCGATCTGTCCCTGGATCGTCTAGACAATCAGTCGAGGGAGTATCCACCTGTACATTTTCAGAATGTTGTCCAGGTGATTTACAAAGTTTATTTTTGAATCGAAGGTAAAACAAGAATTTTTATAGTGTTATAAACTAGAATAGGTTGTAAAACGAAAATTAAAATTATACCGCGAATGTTTCTTTTAAAAATCGAAATTTATTTCCAAAGAGATTGATCTCTCGTGTTGGAAATCTGCGGAAGAAGTGAATCAGTACTGTCAAATCGTCTGCGAAAATGGTGATTTCACAGTTGTTTGGCCTTGGAAGAAGAAGGAATTTTCTAGCTTCTATGTTGAAGTATAAAGAGCTCAGCGTTCCACCTTGGGGGACCCCAATTAGTTTAGTAGAGGTAAGGGTGGAGTTCCAAGCTTTGTAAATTACTTGCCTTCAATAGAGGAAAAATGGATCAACTCTTCTGGGTAGCTAAAGTCACGAGGCCTTGAATGATGGTATATCTGTGAACAGTGTCGAAGGCGTGGATGGTGTCCATATCAATAACTAAATAATTCCTCCAGTATGGAGGTCTTTGCTGATGATGTTGATGGAATCAAGAGCCATTTCAGCTAAGCGCCCTGGAAGGAAACGAAACTGCTGGGATGGGAACCAGCATTGGCAATCAGCTATCCATTGCAGAAGCGCCAGCAGTATACACCTTTCATGGACTTTGGCCAAGGTAGTGAGTAACATTATGCGAGAGTTACTTGTCCTTGTCCATTGTATTGGGCGAATAGGATATTTTTCAAGGTATGAGAACCAATAGACCTGATTTCCATAGGGTTGGGAAGTGTTTGCTATACAAGCATTTTGTGAAGAGATGTAACAGTAGTTCATGCAGTGCTGGTCCATCTGGATCGTCCAAAGACTTCAGACACTGTGAAGGCTGGTTCTTTGGTTGTATGATGGAAGCCAATCCATTGATAGGGTTGGAACTGTCCAGTCTGTTGGAAAATAATGTTGAAATATTTCCTGGCAGATTTCCTCTAGTATGAGTGGGATGTCTTCATTGTATTTGAGCAGAGGTTGCTCTCTGGAGATATATTGGTGAATAGAGCTCCATGCGCCGAGGACACCTCTTGGCACAGTGTTAGCCAGGGGAGATGTTTTTTTTTTCGCTTCTTAGCCGATTTGAGTTTGTTGAGGGGGCTTCTATATAGGTCTTTAAAGAAGCTCCTGATGTAAAAGAAGTTGTTTTGATAGCAACTTTGTGAAGCAATAACTATATTGCAGTGTTTTGAAAGTTCCTCGCTACATCATAGTCTTGAAGGCCTTTGAGTTTTTAATTTTTTTCTCATGGAGACATTGCAGGTCTTCTGGAGACAGGTAGTAAGAAGAATAACCATATCATCAATGTCGCCTGAAGTGAATGCCGTTTGGAGGGTTTGGAGACGATTCGATGTGGTGGAGGGTGGACCCAATGAAGGCTTTGAGATTTCTTCCAGACCTGAAATCTCTACCTAGGAACTCGATGCAAATATTTATGTTAACTACTGTTCTAAAAGCTTATGTCCATAGTTTATAAAATACAATATCTAATATTTCATCCTTCAATGTCGCATATATAAATGGTTCAAAATGGTGAAACACAGTATTAGAGCTCTAAAAAGCGGTCTGGTAGAATGAATTAGCGAACTGCTTGGAGGGTTCACCACTGATTAGCCAAGCCCTCCAATTATTTTTCATCACAGTAAGAACAGTAGCAATTTGTAATTTGTGTAAAAAAACTTTTGTGTTCAGTGGTTTATCTCTTGTGTATAGATAGAGCGTTGTTGCCTTTCAATTAGAAATCTTCATTGTTAATTTTCAAAACAATCATTTTGAAGAAAGAAAAAATTAAGTAAAAATGTATTATTGAAGCAGAGCCTGGGTAGGGACAATCTCCTTCTGACGCTTACCCATAATGAGAAGATGGACAGGTTCCCCGCCCAATCAAGCACCGAAAATAGAAAGGTCATTGTCAACCTGGACAGCGAGCTAATGGCTCTTTCAGGGGAAACTAGCAGTACCCTCTTCACAAGAAGATCTCCCACAATAGGAACTCTGCTCGGCTTTTCAAATTAACTTCCTAGTTGTGACCCTGACACGCGGCATCGAACATCAAACTCTTCGCTAAAGAATCCAGCTCTGCTATTTTCTCAAGGAACACGATATTGACATCTGCTTCCTTCAGGAGACCAACGCCATGTCCATGGACGACGCAGGAGACCTCTGCCGCGAATACATCACCGTCGTTGTCCTTGAAACGAGCACACTGGGATCAAGCCGCTCTTGCGTCTTGGCGGCCGGGGTCGTTGTTCACTAGCATCAAATGATATAGCGTGAAAAAATTGCTGTCATCGACCTCACCATTAGAGAGTCTCACTGACCCATGTTAACGCCCACCTCTCTCATGCTCCTGAAGACCAATACAGCAAATGCAGACCATCGCAGCATTGGCGTGTGAAGAAGTTACGTGAATCCTAGGTGGCCAGAGCATCTCTATGGGTGTTGCCTAAAGACCTGGCTTTAAATTCAGTTTTATTTCACCTAGTCGACGCTGCCACTTTCAATGATGCTATGAAACACACCAAAGTCGCCACCGTCGAAGCGCGTTGTCTAAATAGAATCCTTCTTTCATCAGGTTTCTTCGACTGCATTACTCAATACCAAACTTCTAATTACGACTACTCAGGCCACTATTACACCACTATTAGGGCTTGATCCAAGTGAATAACCAGAGTCTACAAGACCTGCATGCATCAGCAAGCTGTTATAATCGATTGAAATGAAATGGTCATTGGGGAAATGCTGAAAGACCTGACAAATATTTACCCCCCCCCCTCCACAATCCCGATTTTATGGGGATATTGGACTGGGACTAAGACATCTGATCCCAGTCACTCACACTTTCTTATCGCTGAGTCAGACTGGGGGGGATAGCATTGCTCACTTTGACTACCTTTCCTTTTCGAACCTTGGGTGTTCCTTTGAGCTCAAGCTCCTAGCTAGGTTGAAGCAATCGCCGACTTCCTCGCTGAATTGACCCTCTTGGAGTTTGTCAAGTGGGACCAGATCTCCCTCGCCAAGATCCCGCTAGCAGATGCAACAGCCATTCATCGCTGCCAAATAACCGTGCCTTTGTATAAAATTAATTACCCTGTGAGTTTGTCAAAGCCATGGAAGATTTCGCTGAAGTTCTTTGGAAAATATACAAGGAGGCTTTTCGTCTTCGCAGGGCCTTTACCCCATCTTTGAGACAAGACAAAGTCATAAGGTGGTTCTGATCTACAGGCACTCTGGCCAATCAGACTCCCATCGACTGACTACAGGATCCTCAGCGACGTTCTCATGGGCTGTCTGAGTCGTCATCTGCCAGACCTTGTGCCCAAGTGTCATAAGAACGCCGTTTTGTGACTGTCATTCTCCTGAAACATTGCGCAAGTGTCCGACAAGGTCTCCTGGGCGTCGAGAAATGCTATGCTGCTGGCTGTCACCTCGTTATACCCGAAATTGGTGTCTTACAGTCTGAACAGGAAAAACCTATGCGTCCTGTTGGAGAAGTTGGGCCTGCCTTCTGCCTACCTCGGGTCGCTTACTGCCTCTATGGGGAAGCATACGCTATTATCTGGTTCAAACAAAACAACAACAAAAAAGCCTTTATTTAGGGTCACTGACCCTATACAGGATTCACCAGAGGTATGCATAAGAACAAAGCAGTGAGACAACGGAAATAGCGATATATACAGAGTAAAAAGAGAAAGAAAAAAAAAAAAAAAAAACAAGAAAAGGAAAAAAAAAATAATAATAATAAGAAAGAGGGAAGCAAGAAATCAACACAAAAAGAGTAGCAGTAAGAAAGTGAGGAGTGAGTATCACTTGGCCTTCTTCTGAGATATGGTATTATCTGGTTCATGATTTCCACCTTAGGGCCTTTTCCGCTTCTCAACAGTCTGAAGCAAGGATTCTGCTTTAAAATCGCCTTCTTCAGTATTGGAGTTGGGCCTCTTCTATGCCATCTCGAGAGGATATTGGGCCAGAATTGCGTGGTACCTATGCGGATCACATTGTACTCTTCATCAGGTGAACGCTCAGATTTGAGCTCGTGCCCCTGATCTAAGAAGAGTATCGCATGACCTCTGGGATGACTGTCAACTGTTGCGTTCAACGTGCCCCAACACAACTTTGGAAAGAACTGTGAACTCTAGTGCGGTTCCTGGAAGCACCTGGCGGATCTTTCTGGGAATCTTCTGGAGGTTCGCGTCTTTGACTGTACTGGGCTGCGTGATATCTGACCTGAACAAAATCGCCTCCAAGGCCTCCCACTCGATGGGGCTGCCTGAGAAGCCTATCATTGATAAGCCATGTCCCCAAGAACAAAAGTCAGATTCTGGAATCAATACTACACCACCTCCAAAGCTAGGCCTTGTCGGCTGTAGATGCAGCATGCGCGCTTTGTGTGGGGTAAGAGCCAAGTCTCGTGTGGCTTCCCGTGGTAATACTGGCGCGTCCCGTATTCGAAGGTGACATAGGCGTGCTGGACATCATGGGTCAGCTTTGGTTCTTCTGCCTGAAGGGGATCCAGGTTTCAATGCACAGCGCCCCCAACGGGTACTCAGCCAGGCGTAGCTGACCCCGCTGGTTCTATCTTCTCATCGAGGAGGAAGTGACTGCTAAGTCTCTGCGAGGCCGCGTCCTGAGTCCTTGATCTGGACCACAGGATTCTGCACCCATCCAGCTCGAGGCCTCCGTTTGCAGCTTTAAGGCGAAAGGTTGGGACATAGAATAAGTGGTATTTGGGTGAATCGTGGCTAAGGTATTATATTCATCATATAGATCTTGAAATAACAGACATTTCGCCAAAGGAGATTTTTCCGATGTTTCAATAAAATCTTTTGTCCTCGTTAGGAAAAAATAAAAACACCTCTGGTCGAAGTTTCTGTTATTTCAAGAACTATAAATGTCGACCAGGGTCAAGATAATCATATAAGTCATAAAGGTTCAAAAAATTGTTATTGTTAAAAATGAAAATGTTATTAAAATATAAAATGTGTTAATGTGCAATGCATAACAATCAGTAATGACTTGTAAGATGTATCGCTGAGATTTGCATCTAACATATTGAAAGTTCACGTAACGCTGGTGCTTGACATGTTTTTTTTAAATATTTTTTCTCACACGGATGAAGGTCTCAGACTAGGTCTCTTAATATTTGGGACCCACAAGGAAGTCCTAGACTAGGTAACTAGTTTTATTGAGTAAATTATATTCTGGGAAGGGGAAAATAATATTAGTTTATATATAAAGAGAGGCTTTGGTTTAATGGCGTGGTTAATTGATATCAATATGAAATTATTAGCCTCATTTGAAAAAATAAATAAATTTCACATTTTATAAATTCAATTGCTATATATCTCGATAGCATTTATTATATTTATATATTTTTGCGACGTGTTTCTTATGATGTTATTATTTTTTTTATAATAAATATCATAATAAAAAACACACTTCCAAAAAATAATTATTTCTTTTTTAGGCTATATTTTGTTAACCGAGAAAGAATAAATATCATCATCTGGCGAAACTTTTTCGTGCATAAATAAAAATAGAAGATTGTTTTTAATCCTTATTTTTCCTTTTTATAAAAACTGGTCAATTATATTAATGAAGATATCATTTATTTAAGATATAAAAGCCACTTATAAATATTCTAACACTCTTTAAAAGAAATTACACGGTATGATATTATCTTAATATTTCTTCTCGCCTAAAATTAACATGTCGGAGTGCGAGAAAGTTGCATTAGAATATAAATCTTCACTCGAAGATTTAAAAATTAACAGCAAACCAAGAATCAATATGCTAACAATGGTTGCCGAAGAAAATTTACCATATGCCTGCCGCTATTGTTAACGTTATAGAAAAACATATTAAGGAGGTAGAAGTAAACTGCATGCTACCAGCCTTATATTTAATCGATTCAGTGATTAAGAACATTGGTGGTGATTATCTTTCATGTTTTCTAAAAATATTGTCAGCATATTTTGTCATATTTTTTCAAAAGTTGATGAACCTATCAGAGCACAGTTGTATAAGCTAAGACAAACTTGGGCAGGTTTGATTAATAACAAAAGACTTTTTGAGTTGGATAGTGAAGTAAAGAAACTAGATCCGGCTTGGCCAATAACAGCCTCACCCCCAACTCCTGGTATTCATGTTAATCCAAAATTTTTAGAAAAATCTTTACATGATTCATCAGTTCCTAAGCAGTTAGTCAAAGAAACTGGACATACTCCTGAGGTTAGTGAAATTAAGAAAAAAGAAACTTCAACACAAAAGCCTACAATACAAAAACAAGTAGATCCTTTACCTAGGCCTTCACCCGCAGATCCCCGTTTATTGAGACGTGAAAAACAAGCCATTCAGACAAATGACCCACTTATTATTGATGATCATTCCAAGGCAAGAATTTTAGTAAATCAACAAGTCCAAGAAAAAATTAAAAGTTTAAAAGAAAAAGCATTACAAAAAGGTGATGCAAAGCAGAATATAGTAGATGATAAGATGACAAGATTACCACATAATAAACCTGATAAACCTGTACCATCCTCAAAACCTTATCATTCCAAACCTCCATCAAAACACAATAATGCATCCAAACTCAAGAATACAAATAACTTTGACAATATTTCAGAATCCAATAAATCTGAAATGAAAAAGAATAGAATTAATAAAGGACATAAAGATATTGAAGATGTAATTAAAGAGAAAAGTGTACCCATCTTACCAGAACCCAAGGAAAGCAAAACTGATGTAGATCTTAGAATATTAAATAAACCTCATATAGAAGAACCTCTTCCACCCAATTCTTCACCCAGAAAGAATATAAAACCAGCATCACCCGATGATCTCTTTGGAGACACAGATCAAGACTATAGACATAGCTCCCAAGACTGGGCACAATACAAAGCTGATCATCCAGATATCTCACCTGAAGCTGACGACACAAACGATCAACCACCTGTGGCGGTAAATCCACTTCAACCAGATGATCCCAAAGACTCTTCCATATCATCCGGACTGAAAGTAGAACTTATGATGAAGAAACAAGAAGAGATCCTACGGGACATTCAGGAGAAGTTTGACCATGGAGATATAACTAAAGAATATTATGAAGAACTGAAGGGACAAATAAAAAGACTCAATTCTACAGATGAATCCCAACCATTGGAATTGCTGGAGCCCCAAAAAGATGCACCTTCTTATATCAAGTTCTATGATATTTGGTATGAGCTTTTCACCTTCAAAGAAAAGAGTTATATTCTTAAGGATGGGAATTTTAGAGAGATTTATTTTAATGGAACGGCCAATAAAATAATTATTGATGATAAGGACTTCATGTTGAACTTTGGTGAGACAAAAGTTTTTCCTGTGAATGGTATTAAATATCAGTTCAAGTTTGGCTTTCCATCCCGCGAGTTGTTCATCAATGATGTTCCCTATGAGATCAAGTTTGGGGATCCACCTAGCCACATCAAGCTGGGGAATGGCCTCCATGTGATTCAGGTATGCGGTCCTCCCCCCCATGTTGACCTGGGCACAGAGTTACTCAGCCCCAATGTCAACTTCCAGCCCATGCCTCTGGGAGGTACTCCCCGGGTGCAGGATGTGGATATGCGCCAGATGGTACCCCCTGAGCCTAAAGGAGATGTGGACCTCAGGCCCAAGTACCCTCCCATCAAACCTGAAGTGGTGAGAGATATCGATTCTCGCTCTCAGAGTCCCCCAAGACCAAAGCCAGATGACTTTAGGTATGAACCCCCATCCTACAGGGGTGTGCCAGATGCCAAATTTAAAGACAGCAGGGATGGACAATGGAAAACCTGGAGACAAGAGTGGGACCAAGGTGAGGTTTGGCAGAAAGGAAATGTAAACCCACTCCCACCATTGCACCACATGCCTCATGATAATCAGCAGCAACAGCAGCAGTTTGCCCCTCCAAGAAGGGATCCCAGATTCCCCCTAATGCATGACCCACACATGAATAAGATGCCTCACTATAATGAAAGTCATCCACCATATAGAACCTGGAATAATGATATGGGGCCTAACACAAGACCTCCTTTCAGACCTTTGGGCAATGAACCAGGCAATTTACAATTTGGCAACTTCAACCAGAGGCCCAATATACCACCAAGCCGGTTACCTAACCCACTGCCGCCACATTCCTCCCAGCCACCGTTGATACACCCACCTCCACCCATGCCACCTCAGCAGCAGCAACCCTTCCAGATAACACCACCAAGAGTTTATGGACCCAATATCCAGCAGCCTCCGATTCAACAACAATATACTAGACTTCCACCAGCAAATCCTCCTTCCCTGCCACTGAATAACCAAGTAATTCCACAGCCCACACCTCAGCCATCTTTCCCAGGTGTTTCACAAGGGGAGGCTGCACCATATGCTTCAAACTTTGCTCCAAACATGAATCCTCCATTGCTAAATACCCCAGCTGCTCCTTACTCTGAGCCAGCTCCACTTTTGCCCAAAGCACAGATACCCCTAGTTGCACCAACACAACCCACTCCACAACCATTCCCCAACATCAAGCAGGAGAAACAGCCCCTTCTAGCCACCCCAACACTTCCTGTTTGATATAAATACATTGTTTGATAAATTAGTAAGTTTTGGTATAGTGTCCAAATTGGCCCCTAAACCAGAACCTCCTGCAGAAAAGGAAAAAGTAGAAAAGGTAGAAAAGGAAGAGAAACCTCTGCCACTCCAACTTGATTCCAATGCTCTGAGAACAAAGCATCCTGAGATAATTGACAATCTCTATTATGGCAACCAATGCTCCTCATGTGGGCAAAGATTTTCATCAAAACAAATGTCTCGATATGGAGACCATCTGGATTGGCACTTCAGATCTAACCGTAGGGAGAAAAATAGTCTAAAGAAAGCCTTCTCTAGAAAGTGGTATTATGACAAAGATGAATGGTGCAAGTACATGGAATATGAAGATCCAGAAGAAAGGCAGCCTAGCTTCTTTGAAGAACAGCAAGAAGCTGACAAGATCCCAGAACCAATCCAATTGCCAACTGTTCTAGCTCCAATTGAAGAAATTCAGAATAAGTGTAGCACCTGTGGGGAACGCTTCGACATAATATGGCAGGAAGAATTAGAAGAATGGCATCTTTCCAATGCTCTTAAAGAAGATGATTTGTATTTCCACCCATTCTGCTTGGAAGATTATAAAAAATTCCTTTTGTCCATGGAAGAAGAGAAGAAGAAAAAGGAAGAAGAAGAAGAAGAAAAAATTAAGGAAGAGGTAGAAGAAGAACTCCATGAGGACAAGGATTCTGTTCCCAAAGAGGAGGAGCCAATGGACACAAAGGAGGAGCCAATGGACACAAAGGAGGAGCTAGAGTTGAAAGAAGAGATCCCAGATGAAGAGCCTCCTCAAGAGCAGATGGAAGAAAATCTGGTAGAGGAAGTGCATATACTGCCCATAGAGGAAGAGTATGTGTTTGACACCACTATAGCAGAAGATGAAGGAGTGGAGAAGACTCCAGAAGTCTCCGAGGACCTGGTTGTGATGGGCACTGGGGGCCTGGTACTCAAGGTGAAGGCAGAGAGCATCATCAAGCCTGAGGCTCCCCGGGACAAGGGACAAGAAGTCAAGGAAGAAGAAGAAGACGATGAGATTGAGTTTGAACCGCCAGTACCTGACCCTCGGTTCCACAAGCTCAGCCTGTGACACGAGGGGCAGAGTTGACTGGACTCTGCTCCGTCATGTAAGCTATGTAAATTACTCTATGTGTATAAAAATGTAAATAAACATCTTTCCATTCGCATGGACATGTCGACTTATCCTTTTGTGGAATAAAATTTATTTTTTAATCATTGTGATCAGATTAGTTAATTCAACCTTTGAATATCATATTATTGTCAAATGTTTCTATCTGGTAAAATCTCCTATGAGACTCCATGAACAACCACTCTGGTAAAATTAACAGTTTAATCCAATGGACAACCACTTTTCAAGGAGTTTGCCTATATTTTGGGTCTCTTAGGGAGGTTTTTCTAGTGTGGAGGTTTTAGGACTTACAGTAAAACCCCTCTATAGCGAACCACAATGGGACTGGACATTTGGTTCACTATAGCCATAGCTATAGTTCTTTTATTATAAAATAAAAATAGGGATTATTTCAAGTTTGTTGTAAGGAAAGAATCGCTATATTCCCGGTTTATTTTAGCGAGGGTTTACTGTATAACAAAAACCCCATTAAAGTGCCAGGACAATGATAAAACACAATTGGATTATAGATTATAGCTAAAAGAAAATAAGACCTAATCCAAATAAATTAATAGTGTGGGACATTTCAGTAACAGTGTTGTTACCGAAGCATCACACACTATTAATTTATTTGGATTAAGTCTTATTTTCTTGTAGTGCCAAGAACACTAAAATGGTGTTGATATGAAAACAGCTTTTATATTGATCCTTTATCTACACTCATGGACAAAACTTAAGAAAGTAGAATGTCTTTAATGTTGCCTGTTGTCGATTTTTTTTTGGAGACAGAAGCAATTTTGTTCACACATAC